>CM053266.1:23098725-23398725 GCA_028583415.1 Protea cynaroides
GACCTTCTCTCTGCGTATGGGAACAGGAGAAGAAAATAACACCGTGGCTGTGGGGACTCTAACCATTGGTATTTATAATACCACCCCCAACCCTGGACCAGTCCCACAGTGGACCAGGTTGATCCATTTCCAATCATACTTAAACCGGTTTACCCGTAACTAGACTCCCACTGAATCAACTAACCTTATAATTAATTAAGCCCATAAAAATATCTTACAATCTCCCACTTGGGCTATATTAATTATAAATTCACCATTGATCCAATGTGGCCATGGAATCTAATTACACCAAAACCATCCTTTACTTTGATTCAGTTATCAAGTCTACCAATGTCGAACAACAGCGGAAAGTACTCCTACACATCCGGTGTACCCCCTACTGTCGGTCACATACAGAGGTCTACTTAATGACATAAATCACTTTGAGATGAATACTTGAGTCCAATGATCGAATTACCCCGATCCCGTTACCTTAAAATCCTTATAGGTCAACGCACTTTGATATTATCCAACTTTATATAGACAAACCGCCTCCAATTTGGACTAATATCTTACTTTGGCTTACCGCCTTCTTTGGCTAAATACCGCCTTCTTTGGCTAAATGCCGCCTTATTTGGCTAAATACTGCCTTGCAATTTTGACAAGTCTTAAATAATCAAAAATACATACAAGCAATAAATGCTCACCAATAATCCTGCCCATTAAACCACAGACAGAACAATCAATTACAGATAAACCATCAATTACTAGATCTCCCACTAACCAAGAAGATCTAAACACTCCCACTGACTAAGAGAATCTAAAGACTCCCACAGATAAAACCTTTTCAACTATTCCAAGAAAACCTTTTCAACCTGTCTCTACATTGCCCTAGAGATCAACTATGACTGGTACAACTAGTCAAACCTAAGATTGCACAGTCAAACATGAAAAGCTATTCACCACATCACATAACAAATACAATCAAAATTACATGCAATCATTTACCTTACAACATCATAGGCATAATTTCTTTCAATTTAATTGAAAAGAAAAACTTTACATTCCGATATTTCAAATAATATCATTACATTTTAATATGGGAACAATATGCTAAGTCAAACAATAAACAAAAAACAAAGTAAAATCAAAAGCAAAATAAAAATTTGAATGTAAAAGAAACTTTACAATATTCAAGCCAACAGTCTTCAAGACCCTCCTACCCCAAAAACCTAGGGAGTCCTAGAACCATTATCTCTTTCTAGATATACTTATCTGGCAACTAACAAGACTTGGTCAAACCACCTATCTTTTGTCAATCTACCCATCTATGAGTAATCCACCTTAGAGTTACCCAACAACAATCTTATCACTAGCTATTTCTCCCCTTTGGTAATGTAAGCCACCTAGATCAGAATATATATATATATTCTAACAAGTAATGGAATATATTTAATATATCAATTACATTGGTCTCATTGTCCTTGAGCTTTTCAATGATAATTAACAGCTCCCAAAAATACTTCCTCACATTACCATTTCCAGCATAACTGATACTAGAGAAAAAGGTTAATAAACTATCTTTTGACCCCCTCTAAAATATTATTCTTATCCTTTGGATTTTTCTTAGATAATCCCTTTGCAATATTTCTCATCTTAATACTGCTACACATAACCTCAATAGTAGAATACCTCACAACTTATGTAAACCACTATGAAAGATACATCTAGGTCAAACGATCCTAGACTAGTCTCCAACCTTTTCATAATAAATTTTATTCTTTGTCCCAGGAAGAGGAAAAAATAGATATCAAAACATTCTTTGGGACAGACATACTTGGATGAACACATCAGTGTATGAGTTTAAATACAGTATCAAACAACTGAAGACTCATACATATACCCTTTACTTGCATTAACCATATAAAACTTTCATGCAAATAAATATCATTTTTCAAGAGTTAACCAATTACACATTCTCCTTTGGGATAAACATGCAGTGGTCTTCTCAGTTTCTGTGCAATAACTGCGAAAGAATAATGACTCTCGAAAATCCCACCACCTTTGGATTAATGAGACTTCCTAAAGTCAAAACCATTTCATGCAAATAAATATCCTTTTCCAAGAGTTAACCAACTACACATTCTCCTTTGGGATAAACATGTAGTGGTCTTCTCAATTTCTGTGCAATAACTGCGAAAGAATAATGACTCTCAAAAATCCCACCACCTTTGGGTTAATGAGACTCCCTAAAGTCAAAACCCTTTCAATTCATGTGCATGAACATACCTTTAACTTTGACAATGCCACCTTTGGGTTAACACTGACTTTCTTAGCTGCTTTTCACACCATAAAGAATAGTGTATTCAAATATATCCTTTATTGTATATGTAAATGTACAAATTTGGGATTTGAGGACTACCATGATGGAACTGAGTGTACTACTTTGGCGGATTCCACCCAATCTTCACATGACACCCACAAACCTTAATTTGATTAAAATTGACAATACCACCTTTGGGTGTACATCTCCCTTACACAAGCATTTACAAATACATGAACTTTGAATTTGAAGACATCATGATGAAACTAGATGTACCACTTTGGTGGGTTCCACCCAATTCCACAATGATATCCTTAAACCCTACTTTGCAGCACATTGTGGGTCAATAAATAAAATTTCATGCACACATAACCTTCTACATGCATCTGGTACAAAAATAACTGATAAATAAGCAAAAAATTGCAAACCGGATTAATTTGGGACACCTTTTAATCAAAAGTAAATTTCTCAAATCACCAAACTGTATCAAACTATGTACCAAACTGTAGAGCATCAAAATACGAAACCAACGCAAAAAACCGCATCAAAATCCGACGCTCCTAGCTCTCACAATCGCCGTTCAAAGTTGGCTTAAACATTCTTGAATCCTGAACCGGCTAGGACCGGTTCATCCAGTTCGGTTCAGTCTGTCCGGGTTCGGCTATGGGCGGATCGAACCCACAAAACAGAAACTTTTTTTTTAATGGTTTGGTCCAGGCCAAACCAAAACGGTCTGGACCTAAACCGAACCATAAACCGGCGGTCCAGCCACCGGTCCAACCAATCCACAATCCGGGTCACCGGGTCAAAGGGTCGGGTAACTGGAGTCAAATTCTCGGGTCAACGGGTCGGGTTTTTGGGTCAAAATCCCGGGTTAATGAAGCGGGCTATCGGGTCAAATTCTCGGGTCGTCGGATCGGGTTACTGGGTCCAAAATCCTGGGGTCGGCGGGCCAGGTTACTTATTTGGCCTGGCTGGGTTTACCCCTTGTCCGGAATGGGCCTGGGCTGGGCCAGCCCTGGCCCGACTAGTCTGGGCCTGGTGAGCCTGGGCTGGGTAGACTCGGCCCAAGTCAACCCAGCCAACCCGTTAGGGTTCACGAGTTAGCGCCGAGTCGACCTGACGATGACTCGGCGCCATCTGAGTTTTTTTTTTTTTTTTTTAACTTTTCCAACCCGACGCGTGGATCTCACTCGCCTTTTCAGGAGGCGCGTGAGGGCGCGTGGGGTTGTTTCCGGCGACCAACTTTATGTCGCCGGCTCCGTCTCTCCGAGTTCTACAGTCCTGTATAATTTATTTTGCTTTTTAATGGTTCGAAAAAAAATTTTAAGGTCCAAACCCTAGACAGGTTCGAAGAGAATTTTGAGAGAAAAATCTCTCCCCTTTTTTGAATTCATTCAAACATAAAGTTTTAACAATGCTTTCCCATGATTCTAGATCTGTGTAGGTGGCTCTGATACCACTGTAAGCAATTTAAATAGATCATCTTTGGGTTTTCCCATGGGATTTCCCATGAACCCTGACAAACACACTACACAGATTACTAGAATACAATGGGTATTGAAAAGAGATGATTAGAGACATACCTCTTGCTGTAGATTGATTTTCGATCGTTTACCTTCTTCAATAAATGCTTGGAATGTTAGAATGTTTGGATCAAAGTCTTCCACAGCCTGTCGGGATCCCTTGACCTTCTCTCTGCGTATGGGAACAGGAGAAGAAAATAACACCGTGGCTGTGGGGACTCTAACCATTGGTATTTATAATACCGAAAAAAAAAAGGAAACCAAAAAAAAAAAAAAAAAAGGCAAAAAACAAACAACACAAACTTCATCGTCACCATGGAAGAAACTTGCAAGAAGACAAATTGAGTTGTGGCAGAGAGTTCAAAATTGTTTACAAGACAAAAAAGATTTACAAGAAAGAATTCAAAATTGATTTTTCTATTAGAAAATGAAAACAATATATAGAACAGTTGAAACCGAAAATCATCAATACATTGAAACCCTAGAAATTCAAGAAGATAATAAACAAAAGAAAAAGGGTTTGGTCCATTGAATTTGTTTTTTTTTTTTTTTTTTTTTTTTTTTTTTTTTTTTTTTTTTTTTTTTTTTTTCTTTCCTATTTTTGTTTTTTTTTTTGTTTTTTCCAAATTTTGTTTTTAATTTTTTTTTTTTTTTCTTTTTCCCTGTTGAGTAGTAATTCGTGCCATCAAGAAGCTGAACCACGCTCTACGCTCTACTGAATGGGAAACCTATTAGAATTATGTGGTCGCATCGTGATCCGGATGCAAGAATTACAAGAAACTTCCGTCGGATGTTGCTGAATTTTTTTTGGGAATACGCATGCCTTAGGGTTGCAGTTGTAGATCATATTTACAGCAAATAATGTTGTATATCACTCTTCGCCGGCGAACATGAACGCCGTTCTGTTTCACCTCTGATTTATAGATTCCACTGTAGATCAATTATTCCTTCTTTTTCCAGTTCCTTTTCTTTCTTCTGAAAGTCGGGAGGAAGAAGTAGATTCGAAGGAGGAGGAGCAGAGCACAAGGAGAAAATAAGGGTATTATTGTCATTCTTGAATTTTCTAACGGTTGACATCAGTAACTAACGGCTCTGTTAGTTGCTTTTGGATCTTTTTGATAAACGTTTGAGTAATTTGGGTGGTAGGTGATTTTTTTAAAAAACTTGGATGGTAAGTGATTTGTCCAAATCTTTTTGGATGGAAGGTAAAATTTGCCCTAATTTTTACTTAAGTTTCAAAGGAATAAAAATGACATTTTACAATCTTAAGGGTAATATTGCAATTGAAAACATTAGTAACGATTCTAGGTATTCATGGATCTCCTTAGAGTTTTATTAATGGTCTTATTAATGTAGGGAATGATTCTAGGATTCAATTAATATAGGGAATGATTCCATACTTTAAACTTGTTGGAGAATCAGAGCTTCCTCTGCAATTCCTTCTCCTAGTCTTCCTCTTCAATTCTTCTTCTCTTCCTACTCCTCTCTTTCTCTCTCTTTCAGTTTGGGTTCTAAAGAGTAAAATAGATTAAGGGACGTCATTTATATAGAGGAAAACATTTATATAAAGTCCCACTTTGATTAGGAAAGAACCCCCCTCAGATTAGGAAGGTTTCCTAATTACGGAGTCGGTTATACCATCGTGTGGTTGCACGTGGGGTCACAGAATCTGTCGACCACAAGTCTCAAAACTGTGACCACACATCCCAGACTCGAGTGGTCTCAATATTCTGAGGTGTGGTCGACCACACCTGTTTAGATATGCGACCACACGTCTCAATTAGATGATTTTTTGTTTGAATTACATACCCAGCCTTGTGGTTTCTTCACGCATTTTGTTCACTTGGTCCGACCATGATAGGAAGACCTAATACAAGGTAGTAAGACCGGGTTAGTAAGGTACGCGTCTTACAAGTGTTGTAGTGATTTTTAAGGAAGCGCGAAGCCGGACGACAGGGACTGGTTCACCTCCATACTCACCCATCCTTTTTGATCGGTTACTTTTCTGTCAGAACTAGAACTTGGCGAGCGGAAGAGGAGGTTGGTGGTGGGAACGGTGGTGGAGGAGTTGAAGATGAAAGTAAAGCTTGTAAATAATTTTTACTTAAGTTTCAAAGGAATAAAAATGATATTTTACAATCTTAGGGGTAATATTGCAATTGAAAACTTTAGTTACGATTCGTCTCATCACTCAATGGACTGACAGGGTATGTTGATACTTATTTTCAAATGTAGGGGAGGTGGTTGATATTATGGGCCAAGATAGGGGGTCGTAGATTTAAGGATATACCTCAGGAGGGTGGGGTGGAGTTTGGTATGACTCTTCCTTGTCTTGCAAAGTTCCAAGTGATCTAGATTTTAACCTCCTTCATTGGCATTATAGTTGGGATGGACCTTTTAAGGACTCAAAGGATCGGGCTCGGGATGCTTTGGGTCTTTCCTTCTTTTATTTGCTGGTTTCTTTGAAAGATTAGAAATGACTTATGTTTTTAAGAAAAGTTTCACGCACCTTCCCTAAGGTTTACGATAACTTCAACCACCTCCTGGTCATCAATAATGTCAACCACACCCCCACACTGTTAAGTTTCCTAATGAAAACATTGAAATGACATTTTTACCCTTGTTGTAAAAACAATAAAATTGTTAATTTTAAATTGCATTCTTATTTTTCCCTCTTTCCTCCAACTATTTAAGAAAAGGTTTCTTTCTCAAGAGATTTTGTGCACTGCCGTAACCTTCTCTTCTTCGGTAGCTATCTTCTTCGACTCCTCAACCCACTGCAATTGTAATTCATCATAGAAGATGAAAAAGAAACCCAACAAACAAAATTTAAAAGAATCTGGTGAAAAGGTTGCAAATTCGCATCAAGTACCCATCGTTGTCTTCTTCCACAGCTAAAAAGCTAGTAAAAGCTACTTACTGGACTGGTTCCCTAATAGTGGAATTTCAATCTCTGACATTAACTCTGCTCTATTCACTCACATCTTCTGCGGTTCCACCAATCTCAACCGTGAAATATATGAGGCCACCATTTCCAGCGATAGCCAAAATTCCTTCTCCATCTTCACTAACACAGTCCAACAAAACAACCCATCAATCAAAACCCTCTTGGCCTCTTATCTATCGGCGGTGGAAACTCAAAAGCCAATGACTTTGATGCAATGGCGAGACAAGCTTCTTCACTGAAGACCTTCGTCGACTCCTCGAATAGAATCGCCAAATCCTATGGATTCCATGGCCTCGACCTCGATTGGGATTGGGAATCAACCAAAACCACTTCATTGTGTTATAAAAAAAAGGATAATATTTTCAGCCTTAAAATTTTCTGAAACCCTATTCGATTCAAATCCATGGATCATACCATAACCTTGATTCCAAGGATTTACATCGTCTCCTCCCAGTGGTTCTGGGAGGTCAGTGACAACCTATCCTGGATGGTTGCCACGTGGCTCTCGGTGAATCCGAGACCCACGTCCGAGCCGACACCCTATGTCGGCTTGGCTTGTCGGCTGGGTGTCGGCTCGGACGTAGGTCTTGGATTCACCGAGAGCCACGTGACAACCATCCGAGATAGATTGCCACTGTCCTCCCAGACCACTGGGAGGAGAGGATATGGATCCGAATCGAAAAACATGATAAGGAAACAAAATATCACTTCCAATCCAAAAAATCTCTAACCATTAAAGCTAGGTCGTGCTCACTTTCGTAGTTGAAAGCAACAATTGTCAGACTCAAACACCCGCTAGATTAACCAAAAGATCCCTAGCTGCCGCCGCATAGATACGGCAATCCATCCCACCACCATCACAGCAATCTCCTTCGGAAGGGTTGAGATTGGTAACGGAGATGGAGAAGAAGGTGGAGAACGACGCCAGAAAAAAAAAAATCTAACAAATCAAAACCCTGGAACGAGGAAGATTCTTTGTACAAAGAACTCTAAAACCAAAACCTAGAGGTAGCATCTCTCAAAAATTTCAAGACGAAATGCCAATTCCCAGCAGCCTAGAGAACCCAATGAACTCAGAAAACTAGACGGGTTCTTCTGATCGAGTACATATCAGAGCACCAAACAGGTTCTTCTTATAGGTAAATATAAAAACAAAAATTGGGACGAAAGAGGGTTTTTGAAATCAGGATTTGAAATCGCAAGCCAGGTTCGATCGTCTTCTTCTTCTTCTTTCTTCTATGGTGGTGGCGGTGGCAGTTACTGTTGCCGCCTTCTTCTTATTCTTCTTTTTCTCCTATGGCGGTGGCCGTTGCGGTTGCTGCTGTCGTCCTTCTTTTTCTTTATTCTTTACTGTTCATGGTTTGGGAGAGGGTAAGATAGTAACTTAATAAATTTAAAAGAAAAAAATTGTAACTCTACAAGTACTTAAGGGTAATATTACCATTAAAATGTTAAGTGGCTAGACAAGTCAACACTTAACAAATCTGTCCTCAAATAGGGTCTGACTGATACTTATTTTTCAAATTAGGGGAGTTTAGTGACATTATTGACCACAATCGAGGTGGTTGAAGTTGGGATAAACCTTAGGGGAAGTGCGTGAAATTTTCCCTATATTTTATTATCAAAATCTGATTCCCAACTGAAGTTGTTCTTATTACTAAAAAGTATTCCACTGAGATTAAGTTGGCTTCGCGCCCATTGTATTCTTCATTGGTTGAGCTTTCCTCCAAGACTGAGGATTTTGTCATGTGGTCTCCTTCTCAAGAAGGGATCATAAAATCAATGTTGATGTGAGTTTTCAGCAAGATTCTCCCTCTGGTGGATTGGATTTGTCCTTCGGAATTTCTTGGGAGTCCCTATCTGTTCCACTTCCGTCTCTTTGCAATTTCATTTGGCAAAGATTGGGGAGGTTTTGGCTGTTAGATCTGCTTTGCTTTTAGCTTTGGGATATGGCGTTAGGAAACTTCATTTGGAATCGGATTGCAAAGAGGTGATGGATCTTCTAAATAGTCCCAATCCTATTGGGGATATTGAGCTTCACCCCATCATAGAGGGCATTCTATCCACCGCAGCATTGCTGTTTTTTGTGACTCTTGTTCTTTTTCCTTTATTTCAAGGGATGTCAATTATTCCCTTGCTCGGAAGGCTTTGATATCATCAGAAATGGATCAATTGTTCTATTTCCTTTCCTTAGATTCATGACCATTGTTCATGATTCCTCAGTTTGTACCCATTCCCTTTATCAAAGAAATTCTTTTTAACCAAAAATAAAAGAAAAAAAAAAAAAAATAATATATATATATATATATATATATATATATATATATATATATACCTTACAGATCCAAAACGGTAATAATGTTAAAAAAAAAAAAAAATACCCAAATCTACATTTAAAGAAAGGAGATGATCGACATATATTATTATAGTAGATATCTTTGATTAAGTGAAATCTAGCTAAAGAATATATGAAGTTATGAACACCCCCTTCATTTTTTTTCTGAAAATGACCCCCCCATCCCATTCCCTCATATTAATTGCTCAACCTCTAATTTACAAACCTAAAATAATAATAATAATAATAAAATTAATTAATTAATTAATAACGAAGAGAGATACATTAGCTATCTTTATTGAAGTGAAAAATGGTTAAAGAATATATGAAGTAATGAACACCCCCCATCCCATTCCCTCATGTTAATAACCTCTAACTTTTTTTTTTTTTTGGTTGAAATAACCTCTAACTTAAAAACCTAAAATAATAGTAAATAAATAAATAACCCAACTCTGCATTTAAAGAAGGGAGACGATATATATATTAGCTATCTTTGATGAAGTGAAATCTGGCTAAATAATATATGAAGTTATGAACACCCCTCCCATTTACTCATGTTTATTACTCAATCTCTATCTTACAAACCCTCTCCACCTCAAAGGAAAAAAATCCAACTCTACATTTAAAGAAGGGAGATGGTAAAAATATAATTAGTTATCTTATTGATGAAGTGAAATCTGGCTTTCCACGTCTTCTTCTTCAAGCTTAGGTTCCTAACAATCAGTAGCCTGCTCTCCTCCATATGGGGATCTCTGTCAAGAAAAATAATGAGGAACAAGAACAAACACCTGCTTTTGTTGGCTTCTCTTTAATGACTTTCTCATCTCATTAAAGGTGGAGACAAAGAACCCTGAATGGAGGCTTGTTATGAACTCTTCCTCCCTTAAGAACCTTAATTTCTTCCAACGTGATGACGTATAGGAGGTGGAAGATGGGAAGAAAAAAATATTCAGACAGAAAGAAACGGGGAATAAGAATTTATTACCAACTTTGAGTAACGAGTCAGTCTTTGACAAATGGAATAAAGTGAGTTGAGACTCAGTTATTAGTACTGTTAACACAGCGCCTGAAGGAAGGAACCTAAAAGAAGCTAAGATCACACTTTATCCTCTTAAACAATAATAAAGATTTTACTTTTTTTTCCCAAGCTGGCGGTGAAAACCAAGCAAAGGAGGAATAGACAGGAGATTCACGTGCAAAGATGCATCAATCATAATCTCTCTCTAGATCTCTTCCCCACTCTAATCTAGTGGGTAACCCAACCCAAACCACTCGAATTTTTAATTAGGTGAACTGGCTTATTCGAAACCCCATCTCTCTCCATGAGGGTATCCTATGCAGGTTGTCGTTAATGGAGAACCATATAGAGATGGAGAGAGAGAAGAAAAAAGACAGCCTAAGCTAGAGAGAGAACATGGCGTTGTTGGTAGCGATGTGTACGCTGAACCTTATTCTGCACACTAGAGGTTAAAAAAGCTACAGCTCTTAATTATAAATATCTGTTGGATCCAAGATCGTCCATCCTTTCTCCACCCTCTATGAGGGGTGTCAAAATTAGGCTTTTATTGAAAAACAAATCATTCCGGTTTTATTAAATCAATATTTTATTGAATCAAAATTGATTCAAAATCAGACTAATAGTAGATTGATAAGAGCACATTAAACCAATCAGATTAAAACCCGAAGTTGAATCAGGTCGAAACCAAAATTTTCTTATTAAACCATCATTGGAATTGAGTATATATATGATTGAAATCAAATCTACCCAGACCTAAATCAGACCAAACTGAACCAACCCCTTGACAACCCTACCCTACTAGAATCTAAATAGCTTAAATCTAACGTAAGTAAGAGCTACGTTCCAGTCCACATGTCCAACTCATCTCTATTCCAGAAAAGTAGCAAGAAAAAAAGTCACATGAAACAGATCACATACATAAGGATACCAACGACTCTTCTCTCTCACTCTCTCTCTCTCTCTCTCTCTCTCTCTCTCTCTTGTCTATCACCTCTTACCTTCTCTTACACGCCTCCGGACTCATCGGCTTCATATAGGGAACACATAACCCTCTCCCCAATCCTCTCCTCTCTTCTCCTCTCCTCGCCTTGACTTGGGTTATCTCATCATGTCCACAGATCTTGAATTGCAGAATAGTTTGCCGGAGATCCGACTCCGGCCAGCTGCGGAGGAGGATGAACAAAAAGACACCAATAAGAAAGCAATTCAGAATTCTCTGATGAATCACAGTGATGGTCGTGGTGATGATCATGAAGATGATGGTTGTCGAACGCCGACTTCAGAAGAACACAAGATACCTGTGATGAGGAGCTGCCCACCTGCACCTAAAAAGCAAAGACGGGTAATCTTGTGTAAGAGGAAACGTTGTTTATCAGATGAATTCAACTTCTTTGAAATCATGGGTCGTCACCAAATTGAATCCTTTTTCAGTTCCAGTTTCAATGTCAAGAAACGGTGCTGTTCTAATTCCAAATCCAACAAGAAGTTCGAGTGATCGATGATGAACCCTTTGTTTATTTCATGATTGTGTTCTTCGGAGATCTACACAGGCATTAAAGATGTGTGTAGAATAGATACAATTCGATTTACTCTCTTATTCCAATTTAGATTTGGGCCCAGTTTTTAATTTATTTATGTAAAATTTACTGTATTATTATTTGAAATTAAATCTATCTATTTATATGGTTCATGCAGTGCAGTAACTTCTAAAAATGTTATTGTTTTTTTTTTTTTTTGTAATTAATTCTTATTTTCTCATATATAATTCTGATCTTATGGAGATGCATGGATGGGTTGGGATCGAGAAGGAATGAAATTGCAGAGAAGATTGCAGGGAAGTGAGAGAGGAATAGCCAGGTCGGCGAGGAGTCAAGGAGGAGAAGGAGAAGGGTTGATTTGCCGCAATTTTCAAGAGAAAATGATTGAGCAAAATTTTTATTGCTTAATTATTTGATTTTCTCATATGGTTTTGACATTTTCGATGTTGAGAGATTGACACGCCTTTGGGCTTTGGGATCCTCGCCATTTAATTCTTTTTTTTTTTTTTTTTTTTTTTTGTAAGGATGATTGAATTCAGGTTTGTACTTATTAAACATCACCGCGATGCTACTCTCCATCTTCTCATCTTCTCACCTAGTTGTATAATACAATACTAATATTCAATTTCGTAGATTATTATTATTATTATTAGTGTGCGTTTTGTCTCCCTCTCTCCCCTTGAAATCCAGATTTCTTTCTCTCTTTTCCAAGTGATCGATTATCTTGTATTTCTATTTTTTTCATTAACATAAAGATTTCAAGATACCCTGCTAGCATATATCTTATATTATTATTATTATTATTATTATTATTATTATTATTATTAATGACAGTAGTTTTGATACACACATTGTCTCCATATATATTTTCCCTCTTACCATCTTGGTATAGAAGTCATTGACTGCGTACATGCCCAGTCGTGCAAAAAACCTTTTGCCTTATTGTTAGGGAGAAGATTCTTGAAATACAGAGTGGTCTCTAAGGTAACACTCCTAAATCTGTCCCTCTCCTCTTAACAATTATGGTACCTGATTATTAATATGATATTAAGAAATATGAGTCAAAGGGCATGTTCAAATTTTGTAGCAGACAATATTGATTCTCTTTTCTTGCTGTATCAACCCTTCAATTCTTTTGTTGATTTTTACTGACTTTTTTTGTTCATATATCCTTCATAAAGATGTAGTAGGGTTTGTTGCTGATTTGTATTTTCTTCTCATATTCTTTTTTCCCCCTCCTTAACATTCAGTTTTTTTTTCCAAAGAATCAACTACTAGTTCTCGCTGTACTCTCATTACCCCATTAATATATATATATATATATATATATATATATATATATATATATATATATATATATATATATATATATATATATATATATATATATATTTCTGAATACACCAACAAGTTCCCAAAAAAATAAAATAAAATAAAACTACGGATCACAGGCTTGTAGATAGGGTGCTGGAGCCGCGGGACCCTCTGTATGCCTGTTTGGTGTGGGTGAAAAGGTGGTGAAGGAGTAGGTAAAAGCTAATCCTGTTTAGATATGGTGGAACCCATAAGGAATTACCAGAACTGTCTCTGAGACTGCATCTTTTGATCGTACAAATCTTTGTTTGGAGATGATCATTCAGATTTGGGATTGCTTGATCAGTACCCAACATCCATTAATGAGAGTTGAGAAGAGTATACTGGTGTCTCTTCTTTTATTTTTTAGATAAGTAGGCCCCAAGGTTACTTGAACATGAGGTATCCCCTTAGTACACTAGTGTCTGAGTTTGAGGACAGACTGACAGATAGCCCTACAACCAACAAATTTTCTTCTTAACCCAAACGGAATGGTATTTGTCTGGTTGGTATCTTGCCTGTTGAATGCAAGTACCTATGAGTTAATGGTATGAGATTACGATCTTAAACTCATGGTCTTATGACCTCTTTGATGTATTGATACTGAAATACCCTTATGGGGTTATCTCCTTTGAGGTGAAGAATCATGGGTAAAGAAGCTTTAAAAGAGAACTTAGAGCAACAAGAAGCTTTAAAAGAAAGCTTAGAGCATAAGCTACACCCTTGTATCTTGAAATTAGAGATTAGAGATTTTAGAGAGAGAGAGAGAGAGAGAGAGAGAGAGAGAGAGAGAGAGAGAGAGAGGGGATAAAAGGGAGTCTACGGTCTGAAGGCAAACCGTCAAAGTTGGTATGTTTATTATCACTTTAACTACTCTTCCATACCACGGTATCCTATCCTTTTGTATTACCTTATTCATTCTTACCGTATTTCTACACTTTTACTTTCTTATTTTTATCTTTTGCTCCACTGTGTTTTAAGGAAATATTCATTAAGTTTATATCGTTAATGGCGAAAGGAGAAACAAGAACATCAAAAATTGGAAAAGGGAAAAAAAAAGACTATATTTTCTACTTAACTTCTTCTCTTTTGTAAAGGAAAAAAACACTACTCTAACCAATGGTAGACTGTAGTCATAGAGTATGGTTATACAGTATATTTAGCATAGATCCCAAAATACCTACCTTTTGTTCCTCTATTATGCTTTAGAGAAGCCCTATTAATATTGTTTCATTTACTTCTACTAACTAATGTCTCAAACCAACCCCCCCGGCCCCCGGCCCGAGCCTTCACCCCAATTCTGTGGGAGGAGGACTCCACGAAAGGAGGTAATTTAATCGGTAAAGATCAATATTCCAAAAAGATTATGAGTTCAACTCTCTTTGAGGTCTATTTATTTAATAAAAATAAATAAAATAAAAAACCATTAACATGACAATTAAGAACTGACGATAGCGCTCTATGTGTTCCCTTTATATAAACTTCATAGATTATTTCGTTTTAACAAGTGGACCGTGCATCAAACCCTAAAGGTGGTTGGTTCATCAAGTTTTGAGAGTGAAATATTGGTTCCAAAAACACAATATTCGAAAGTACAAAAAAAAAAAAAATGGAAACGGATCCATAAAACTAAGGGCAAATTACACGGACTTTGCTTTGATATAATGTTAAATACACATCACTATCCTGTGCATTTTAACATTACACTCAACTACCTTAAATTATCGGGATGTTTTAACAAAATAGATGATCTGACGTAAAGGACGTAGGTTCATCAAGTTTTGACAGTGAAATATTGGTTCCAAAACACAATATTTAAAAGTATAAAATAAAAAGAATAAAAAAAAAAACTGAAAATGGATATGTTGTCACTAGTTTTCGCTTGAGACTCCAGATGAAGACACCTATCAACAGAGGAGCAAATCAGGTGGTCGCGGGGGGGGGGGGGGTTCTAAAACCTTGAGGCCACTTCGATGCCTAAGTCAATACTAGAACGAATAGGCAAAATTCCGTATTGGAGAACACGAGATTCCGGTTGAAAGGAGTCAAAATGATTTTGATAGGGTAGGGCCTTAAAGAGCTTGAGAGCATAAAGAGTTTAGAACAATATATTGTCGACCTTATTACTTTTTTTCTGGCTGGTATTTATAAAGGTTGGAGTGGGCTGAGATTGTTTTCTGACTGCTCTGACCTCTTCGACATGTCAGGCCTGCAGGTGATGATGTGTCGTGCTTTTATCCTTTAGGTAGGTCGATCCAACCAACGAAGAAGACATTTTGCAATCTAACCCTCCGTAGATATAGGATAAGTGCGGCGTTGAGGGGTTTTGGTCCAATTAGAACCGGAACCATGCCTAGCATCTTCCACTGCATTGCCCGCAATCTAACTTGGATGGAGACCTTTCTTGAGACATGGCCACCTGTCAACTACTGAACGGCCAGATCAAGAGGTCACCATATGATTGCAGCCACTGTGGACCACTCTCAAGATCATAGGGAGGTGGCAGACATTCTCCTACTTAGCTTAGAGAGACACTTGTCTGCTCTTCACTGGTCAAGGGTTTGGTGGCAAGTGCACATCCCTTATTGGACGAGGGGTAGGTGATTGCTGAGTGATGGCAGGCATTTCCCTACCCATCACAGGACGACATGTGCGTGCTCCATACTGGGCGAGGGGTTCGATCACGTGTCCCTTCTGGATTGGAAGCTAGCATTTATCCCCATCAGGATCTATTAAACTAGATCAGTAGTTGCACTAATGTTACCCATCCTTCGATTTTGTTTGTTTTCATGTAAAATGGTGGAAAAAAAAATTCTATAAAATAATATTTTTTTCACTGTTTATTTTAAAGTAAATTGCAAAAAAGAAAAAAAAAGAAAAAAAAAAAGGAAAAAAAAGACATTTAAAAATAGGAATTTTACATGAAATAATTTTTTAAAAGTAAAATATCATTTGTGTGAAAAATTTTACCAATGAAACAAACATGACCTACAAAGAAAATAAAAGAACAAACTGACTGGAATCTGGATCCATAAACTAGCTAAGTGATAAAAGAAATCTCAATATATAGCAAATTTAATGGGCCTGGAACTCTAAGAAAAGGAAAATTTGCCTATAAAATAGGAATTTTCATTGTTTATTTTAACCTAAAATGTTAAGAAAATTATTGAAAAAATAAGAAAATTTTATATGAATAAAAAATTTTCATATAAATATAATTTTTATAGAAAATTTTAGAACAAAACAATAGATCCTCAAGGAATTGTAGTTTTTTATTTTCTTTATTTTTTTTTATTTTTTTAATAGAATTAAGGAATTGTAGTTACAAAGTGGAAATTAAGAGGACTTGGTTTCTGAGCAGATTAAAATAAATTTACCAGAAGAGTTACAAATTCAAGGCTGTCACCCCTTTCAGTCATCGAATTGTAGGAAGGATGGATCTCACCAACAATGAGTTAGACTTGGAAGAAATTAATATTGGGATATTCTTATTGACATTGATCTAACGCTGACGTCAGCGATCGATGTCTATTCGATCGCGCAAAACACCTCTCAAACTCTCTCTCCTTTCTTCTCAAGTACCAAATACCTTGAGTATTTTGGGGTTTCCGTGATGACCAAAGACATTCTAAGAAAAAGAATCAATGTCAATGGGTCATCGATACAGGCCGGTGTCCAGTAAAAAGACCCATTAAGATAATCAACTGGGAAGGTAAAGGGTAGAGCCACCCAACAAAGTGAAGTAAATTTATGAGAGAAGGAATCCAAAAATGAGGCTTCTCACACTGCAACAAATCCTTCCCCATCCAAAGTTACTTTCATAACCTTTAAGTACTGTGGGGAAGGTTCTTCATCTTGAAGAACTGTTGTCATTGTTGAAGTAGCATACCCGTTGCTATAAACTTTTCCATCCAATGTACAATAGTTTATAGATTAGCAGGTGAAAAATACAAGAAGAAAGCACTTTGTTAGGTGAAAGGAGGAAATTTTTTTCTCCGATTTCTATGTTTCTCTGTTTGTTTCAACGTAAAGGGATAGAAAATAATATTTTTGGTTGAAAAATCATGTTTTTCACTGTTTGTTTCTAAACTTGTAAATTTTGCAGGGGATTCACACATTTTCTAGATTTCACCTTGGGAAGATTTTACAAACAAATAAAAAAAAAAATTCTACATCTTGAAGGCATTTTTTGCTGCCTTAGATGGATCACACATGGCTTTGGTATCCGTGGGTCCCACATGGCCATCTAAATAGATGGTTTTCACAACCATATGGTAGAGATTGTATAATTTAAAATTGGGTAAAATACATAAACCTCTCCCGTACTTAGGCTAAAAGACACCAACTTCCCCTGTCATGTTTAACACGACACAAACTTCTCGTTAAATTTAAAATTCATGACACTTAATTACAATCTATTAATTGGAGGATGGTAATCGTTGATGTCAAGTAAACAAATTTATTATAATGATTATACTACCCTAATAGATGATTAAATTTCAAGTTTACCGTTACCCTTAAAGAACTAGAAACCTCTTTGTTGCTTGTTTTTCAATTTAGAAACCGGACATAAGTCTTCGTCTCTTCTTCTCCCTTCCTCTCATCTCTTTGCTGCATCCCGATCCTCTCACCATTCCATTGATCTTGTTTGTTTTTCGATTTCCAAAGCGAATACGGTCAATTCTCAAGTTAAAACCCGCAGAAAAAAACAGAGCAACAACATTTCATTTGAGTTGGGGAAAACATTCCTTGATAAAATACGAATCTAGCCTTGGCATTTGCACCTTGATTTGATTTTTAAACCTCCATAAATATTGGAGTAAACTGTTTTACCTACGCAACAGCTAGTCTATGGTAACACCGTTACCATGGACTATCGGATTGGCATTCAACTGTACATTTCTCCTCTTTGGGTCTGTTATACAACTCATGATGAACCTTGGATGACACTAAAAGGGGGGGGTGAATCAATGTGAAAAAATTTTCCTTAACTTTTTCTTGCTGCTCAGAGTTGATGATTAACCAAACTGTCACACACACACATGCGTATGCAAATCTACCTTGCTACCACTCAATGGTCAGGTCTACCAAATTTGCACACCCATCCTGCAATTCATTCCACACACTTCACAATAGACAGGAAAGTAAAAAGACAATGATACAAGGATATTACATGGTTCACCACCACATAGTCCACAGAGTAATGTCCAATGGGCTCCGTATTTACTCAATACTCAATTTTAATATTTTACAGGACAAGGATAGTTACCCTGTGTTTTCCCAGCATAAAACTAAGAGGGCAAACAATGCCAAGGTTCAGGCTATAACAGCCAGTGTCCAGTACCCACTGAACACAGTACAAAATGGTAGATTTTGAGACTTATAGTGATGCCCTACAATGAAACTCAAACTAGCTAGGCATTCAACATTCTTTTCACCTAAGCTAGTATACAATGGACTCTCAAACTAGATAGGCATTCAAATATTTTAACATATTTTAGCATACATAGCATTGAATCAATAAACAGTAAGGGAGCTAAGAAAATCTCACAATCGATGCTTTTCGATGTCTGGGGATGTCAAAAGTGTCTCTACTAGCTCAATGAAATCTCCCACAACCATTGATGCTGGAAGAACTCAGCACTTCAAGCAATTCCTTGTTCACACATCATCTCTCTCCTCCAACAGTCCAACAATCACTAAAATACTCAATGAAGCTCCATCAACCTCCCAAAAACAGCATCAACGCTTCATTACATACATAAATGAGGTTGGTGAATGATTGTGTACCCAAACCAAGCAAGAACAAGCAAATCCTAGCAAAAACCCCCTTTAAAAACCCTTGTTCTCCTTCTTTTCGTATTTTCTTCGATTTTTAGCTCACTAACTGACCTACAATTCATTTCCAATAGATAGGATTTTCAAAACTGATCTTGGAACAACTTGAATCATCTGATTTGGATATTGAATGGCTAAGATATGGCCAAAACAAGATCAGCCAATCAAATTATATCAAACAACATCTTTTAGATGCATTCGGTGCACCTGCGCCGCATATTAGAGCTGCCTTCATTGACGCAGCAGACGGCGTTGTCGAGATGTGGTTGGCTCGCAGTGGAATTTCAAATGTAGGCCGCTGGATCTCACTGAGAAGGGGGGATCAATTTCGTGCCTTCAAATTTGTCCCCATTGCCTAATGAACATCGGCACCAATGGATTCCCTTGGACTGGAATCTTTCCACTGCAATACCTTGTATGCAACACAGGATAATGGCTTAGCTTACACGAGGCGTGGATCATAACATAATCTTGCCCCCAGCCAATCAAATACCTTGCGAGAGTACTTTGACGCGACTGCTGAGAAGCACAAGATCCCGCAATTTCTTGGACCGTCCAATCGACAAGCACAAGATCCCGTAATTTCTTGGACCGTCCAATCGGAATTTCAGTGACGATATTCAAAATTGGCCATTGATTTGCTTTATTTAACTTCTGGATTTTCCCAAAATGCCCTCAAGAGTATTTCTAATAGCGTCTGTAATCGGACCTTTTATAAAAATGCATTTCAGGGTTGGTTTGGCAGTAGGGTTTTCTCTCTCCTTACCATACGTCAAACATATGGTGTGCATTGTGGCTTGTGGGGGGGGGGGGAGGATATGCCAAGGGACCGTGCGCGTGGGGAAGTAGGCCTGCAAGCCTGCTGCTGTTGGTGGCCATGGCTTGCAGCATGCCTTGCTGTGGCTTGCGGCTGGGCATGCTGCCTGCTGCTGCTGCTAGCCATGCTTGGCTTGGCCCTGCTGGCCATGGCTGTGGGGTTAGCTGCTACCATGGTGGCAAGCCACCTTACTATGGGTCCCACCACATCATCTTCTCTTAACTCTTTCTATCTCATCTTCTCTCTCCTCATTCTCTCTCTTCATACTAAGAAGCACTGCCACATGACCAAAAAACATTGCCACATCACCAGGAACACTACCACATCACCAGTGGGGCCCGTAGACAGTCTCTCTCATCACATTTGGCTCACTTTGCCCATTTTGCCAACAATTACAATACTAAGGCCAACAGCACATAGGTTACACAAGGTGAGAATGAGATCTATTTGATCTTCAATTTCAAACAGTAGTTCTTGTCTTCTTTTTTCCTTACCTGATGGTAAGTTCCTTGCAGTTTATTGCCTCAAGAAGCCCATTGCCCTCGGCTGTGGAATGCAAGTGGATGACGCTACCATCTCCGCCGACGCCCAACAATGAGCAATTGTTGCTTTGCGGAAACCGAACGAAAGCCATCACAGAAAGCCAAGAGAATCGACTTTCCAACCTCTTGGAACTAAAAAGTAGAGAAATCAGATACCAAAAACCCCACGTCATCGAAATCAAAGAGATATAAACCTTCTCTCTCTTGAAAATAGAGAAGCTTTCATCGATGTCGATAGTAAGACCATCCCCAAAGAAGTCCTCACATCTTAAATTTTGATCCTCCCTTTCGACCACAAGCTTCTTCGTCTTCTCCCCAGCTCAAGCTTTGACCGCGATCGTATGATTGAAAGTTCCCTACCTGAGAGAACAGTGATGCCGGCGAGACTACAACTCTCACCGCCAATGAATGAACAACCGACTATGGAGATGACCTACAGAGGACAAACACAATCTAGATTTCAAAATGAGCTCTTGCGAAAATCGATACTTTAAAAAGTTAAGAAAAAAGAACCAGAAAAAGCTTACTTGTAAGAGTTTCAGAGGGAGAACTCTCAGTGCTCTCGTGCTAGGATTGTTGCTGGGTTGAGTTTGTGGTTGTTGGGGTTGTGAGGTAATCAGCCAATCGTTTCCTTGCAACTCCGCTTCCCTTGGTCGAACTCTGATAGAAGATGAAAGTTGTTTCAGATCAGAATTAACTGAGGGATTTAAAGAAGGTAAATAAGACATTTTATCTTATCATGTAAACACCATTAGTCCATGGTAGTTGAGTTTCTTGTTAAACATGACAGGGGAGGTTGATGGCTTTTAGGCTAAGTACAAGTGAGGTTTATGTACTTTACCCTTTAAAATTTGGTTCAAATGTTATTTTATGGAATTATTTCAACTAGTTTTACCATGTTAAATAAATGGAAAAAGCATTGAAAAATCCAATATTGTACATCATATTATATCTATTACAATTGAACATTGGAAATTTTTTCAGCATGTAAAAATTTTCAATATAAAGCTTTCCAAATGAAAATTTCAAATGGAAATTTTTAGATGGAAACAAACCGAGCCTTATGTGAAAATCTTGAATTTGATTGAAGACAATAACTACCCCAAACTCCACCCTTGAGGAGAGAAAGAAAATGGGGGATGGAGTTTTTCGTAACTTATTCACTCACATGTCTAAAAAAAATTAATGAATCTTGTAAAGAAAACTTGAAAATATCATATGATTATTCATGTTTAGGAGTACCATTATATTTCTTTTCCTTCTGCCATATTTTTTGGCGATCTTGCTCACCGTCGAAGGGGCCAAGGGGTTGCAGGCGGGTGGGAGGGGCAAGAGTTCCCTTGCCCGAAGGGGTTTCGTGGGCATAGCCCCTACCCAAATTTTTAGATAGTTGTATTGGGGCTAATTTTTTACTTTCGTTGGTTTCAGGATCTCTATATATTGAGTGTGAGGGGTTGAGAGGGTTTGTAATTCTTCATTGAAAGAATAGAAGCTCTTACTGATCACTCTGCCATGGACATAGCCTATACATCTTCTGCGAGTGAACCACGTAAATCATTGTATTATGTGTTTATTCTGTTTCTCTTTCTTTTTTACTTTTTATATTGATCTTTTTCTATGTTATTAATTCCCAACAGTAAGATCATTGCCTATTCTAATCAATGTATCATATGATCCATCTTGGTTTCAAAAAGGGTCATGATTATATACAATCCAAATGCACAAAGATCTCTCAAGTCCCAGCCCGACATGAGTATTTACGGAGTATGCGCTCTTGGTACTTGTATTCAATGGTAGCAGACCAATCTAGGCCTGGCTGGCTAGCTGGGCCAATTTATGGACTTTTCATTGATATGGCCGACAAGCCCAAATTTTTTGGATGGGCTGAATTTACGCAAAGTTTAACACAATCATTTAAGTTGAAATTTTCTCTTCTTTTTGGTTGGGCTAATTAAAATTCATTGTCATCGGGTTCTCTACTTTGCATTTAGAGTCAAGTAGAAGTATCTAATCTAAAACATGTTTCCATCCATATGTCTAAAATTTTATGGATATATAGCCCCGAAGATCCTCTGGTCATATATATCAAGTTTCAACCAAAACAGAATTGATGAAATGGCAAAATAAAGCATGCCAATACATAGAAGGATTGAAAAATATAGGAACTCATTGACATAAATAAGAGGATTCTTGATTGAATAAGTTGGAAATATGACATGTGAGGAAGCATAGTTGGCAAGGGATCAGGGAAACAACAGCAATGAGGTTGCCCAGGACCCACCATCACCGAAGAGCCCATTCTGGTTGCAATCGAGGACAAAACCCCATTATGAATCTTTGTATTAGAGATACAATGGCGGGAGCTTCGTGCAATGGGACACTCTTAGTACAAGCTTTCTAGAGATATGAAACTAAAAGCATACAGAACAATATATAGGTAGAAAAATCAAGCCTAGACCATTATTTGTTGAAACAATCATGAAGATGTGAAGCTTTGACAACTTCAAGGCATGATTCCGAGAAACCTGTTAGTGTGAAGTTGATAGGACCTATGTTACGGATAAGTCTGTTGCAAATATTTTGATGTAACTGAATAACAACTAGTGTAACCGAATGCAGTTAGAGTAGCATAGTATAAGTAGGAGTCTAGAGAGGTATTGTAATATTTAGTCAAGTATTGAGTTAGTCGTCTCTGTAATTCTAGAGGCCATCCCCCTCAAAGCGGATACTCTTTGTAATTCCCTTCTTCTTTCCTATTTTCTTGAATCTTGAATAATAGTTCGTAACAACCTATCCCTTCGTTTCTTCTCTAATCTCTCTTATTTCTGTCATATTTACTAATTTTTTCATTTCTAGAGTTGAAGTCCACTTAACTCACTTGAAATACTAATCACATCATTCCTTTAATATCAAATCCTCCTACATACCATACCACCCACCCTGGCCCACCAAATACTTTAAACTGCCATAAATTCTCAAATACTAATGTCACACCCCAATTTTGGTCTAACCAGAATGGTATGATGAACCGCTAAATAACCAACGGTTCAACCAGGATCTCAAATAGGCTATCCCCGCGTTATCCAACTTGCACACATCCGTAATCATAATCAGAGTAATACACAATAGAGGAAATCTTATAATAAGATGAACTGAGAAACTAAATGATATTAATAATTTAATACTAAATTATTCTGTATTCAACTGAGACATAAATATTAAATATCAAATACATGTCTGAATAAATCCAATAAAGAAACCTATAAAATGTCTAATCAAATACACACGAGTTGCACTCGCAAGAGGAGTGTGTATCCACTTCGACTTCGGCTTCCATCGCCGCTATCGTCCCCGCGAGGAAGCATTTACAAAATCTTCAACCGTATAACTTGCATCATCAACTAAAAATATTTGACGTCGAGGGGTGAGCCCACAACACGGCT
Organism: Protea cynaroides; assembly: GCA_028583415.1. Taxonomy (NCBI): domain Eukaryota; kingdom Viridiplantae; phylum Streptophyta; class Magnoliopsida; order Proteales; family Proteaceae; genus Protea; species Protea cynaroides. The sequence goes on from CM053266.1 coordinate 23,122,385, forward strand.
CAGTGAGTAGCTAAAACAATGCAACAATACATATGCATGCAAAAAGTCAATTTATATCTTTGGTCCGGTTTTAAAGTTTGCAGTATGCAATAGAAAGGTTTAGGTAGCCAAAGGTCGCGTTTATTGACTCCGCCTCTATACACGAGTGTGTGACGTTACCCGAAGATCACGTTTATTGTCAACTCACATGCACCCAATCATGAACAGTATATAACAAAGGTTAACGATTATTGCTATATATTGCCATACCAACACGTAAGCCCCTATTGGCAAGGGCTGCAAACTGGGCTCGCAACTAACCAATCCTAATTCCAAAAAGTTTATCCAAGGCCTCACCCCAGCATCCCTCAGAATGCCCATAGAGATAGAGCTAAGGCCCCTCGGTAGAGTCAGAGACTACAAGGACCGAGACCACCTCCCCTGATACTCTACGACATAATAGTTCTGCAAAAGTAATGGCGATACGACGATGCTAATGCACAAGACTTGAGTTAGAGATAGAGCTAAAGTGCTGAGACCCGCCAAAGGTTAACGTTTATTGACGTTCTCATCACACCTCCCCTGATACTCGCTCGCATCAAGCACATCAACCACACACATACAAGCACATGCCTATTCCTATCATCATCATCATCATGTTATAAATAATAAAGTAAATATGCATGAATAAGTAATAGAAATATTGGATGGCATGCTGTATGCACATTACAAACATATTCGCATAGAATCAAGCATAGCATAGGACTCAAGAAAATAGAAAACAGTTTATTATTAACCAATTTAGTTTGGAGTTAAGGTTCCTCACCTTAGCTTGCTAATAGATACTTTTTCAAGCTTTAGAATCACCTTTACAGTATTATTATATTGCTAGAAGACCTAACAAAGTTGATAGAATTTAATTAGAATTTATTCAGAATTAAAAACCATACTGTTAACTGAGGGTCGGAGGTAGGGTCGATACTAGGGTCGATGGGTCTATCGACCCTTCCCTCTTTCTGAACTTCCCGAATGCTGAGGATCGATGGTCGGGGAATACCTAGGGTCGGATGGTCTATCGCCCACCCGGTGCGACCCTTGGTGCACTTTGGTCCAATTCCCTCTTTTAATCCATTCTTCGTGTTTGGGATCCTATGGCTTGCTCCTACATTCCATCCTACATTCATTCCATGGTCTGAAACCATGTATAACCCACCTAGATAGCTTTCATGCATTCTTCTATGGTTTTCCATGGAAACCTAACCATAGATTGGTGGTTTGGGTTTCTTCGAGATCACCCTCTCAACAATTACTAACCTAAGGTCTGTAGAAATTCATGGAATTAGTATCCATACCTGAGAAGATTACTCCTTCTCTGAAATTCTTCTCCTTTTTGCTAAGTTCTCTTGCTTGCCTCTCTTCTTCCTCTTTTCCTTCTCCTCTCTTTCTCTCAATTCAATTAGGGTTGTGAAAGGAGTAAAAGTGGCTTAGGGACGTCCTTTAAATAGACTAGGAATATCCTAAATAAGTCCCTCTGAGATTTGGAAAGAATCCCAATCGAAAAATATAGAAATTTCCTAATTTCTATATTCGGCACAAATCGAGGGTCGATGGGAGGGTCGATGATCCCGTCGACCCTAGGGTCTTAAGCTGTCCGACCCTCCCCTCAAAACTGAGGGTCTGACTTTCTGTTTTGGGAGGTCCGACCCTGCTTAGCTGGGTATGCGACCCTTCCCCTATTTTAAGTGTTTTTGGGTCGATTTGATACCTGGGATCTCGATCTCCTTCACGCCCTTGGTTTATTTGACTCGACCATGACGGGTAAACCTGGTTCAAGGTGGTAAGACCGGGTTAGATTGACACGGGTCTTACAACTCCCCCCAACTTATAAAAATTTCGTCCTCGAAATTGTACGTATCTTCAAAATCAAATAAGTAAGGGTATTGCTTTCTCATAGCATTTTCTTCTTCCCATGTAATTTCTTCCATGTCTCTACTTTTCCAAGTGACCTTAACATAATAGATATCTCTGTTGCGTAGACGTTGAACCTTTCGACTAGTGATTTCTGTTGGTGTTACTTCAAATGTCAAATCATCAGTCAATTCTGGTAATCCACTGTCAAGACATGTGTTGGGTCCTTGACATACTTCTTTAATAGGGAAATGTGAAATACGTCATGTACACTTGACATAGATGGTGGTAGTGCTAACTGATAAGCTACTTTTCCACGCTTAGCCAAAATTTCATACGGCCCGACATATCTTGGACTTAATTTCCCTTTCTGTCCGAACCTCTTCAATCCTCGCATGGGCGATACCTACAAAAATACTTTATCACCTACTGCGAACTCCAGATCTCTTCGTCGAGTATCTGCATATTTCTTCTGACGGCTCTGAGCTGTTATTACTCTTTCCTTGATGATGTCGACCACTCGACAAGTCTCTTCAATAAATTCCGGTCCAACAATACTACGTTCTCCAACTTCATTCCAAAACAAGGGAGTTTGACACTTTTGGCCATACAGTGCTTCATATGGTGACATCTGTATTGTGGCCTGATAGCTGTTATTATAAGCGAACTCAATCAATGGTAACTTTTCATCCCATGATCCTTTGAAATCAATCACACATGCTCGTAGCATATCTTCTAGAATCTGGATTGTACGTTTTGACTGTCCATCTATCTGTGGGTGGAATGCAGTACTAAACTTTAGCGTTGTTCCCATAGCCTTTTGCAATCCTTCCCAAAATTTGGAAGTAAATCGTGGATCTCTATCCGACACAATGCTTTCTGGTACACTGTGTAACCGAATAATATTATCCACATACAGCTTCGCTAACATTTCCAGTGTATACTGAGGTCGTATAGGTATGAAGCGGGCTGTTTTAGTCAGACGGTCCACAATCACCCAAACTGCGTCAACTACTCGAGGAGTCAATGGTAGTCCTGTGACGAAGTCCATAGTGATGCAGTCCCATTTCCATGCTGGTTCCGGTAATGGCTGTAACAGTCCAGCGGGTCTTTGTCTTTCAACCTTTATTTTCTGACAATTTAGGCATTGAGACACGAACTTGGCTACATCTGCTTTCATTCCCCTCCACCAATATAATTTCTTTAGATCATGATACATTTTTGTACTTTCAGGATGTATCGAGTACATGGTGGTATGGGCTTCTTTCATCAGTCGGTGTCTAATGTCCATTCTTTCTGTTTCAGGTACACATATTCTTCCTTTGTATCTCAGTACCTTCTCGTCATCCAAGGTGAACTCAGGGTTAGTCCTACCTTTTTCAATATCTTCTTGTACTGTTCTCAGATAAGGATCTGCTTTGATAGCTGTCGTCACTTCATCCACTATATCCGGTATAATCTTCAATGCCGCGAACATATTTGAAAACCGATGAATAAACCCTTGGTTGGCTGATTCATCCGTTATATCTATCACATACTGTTCGTTGCCGTGATTGAATACCATTCCGATAGTACACATTGCTGCAGTCGTGCTGACTTCTCCTTGAGATTTGATCATTGCTTTTCTGCTCAATACATCTGCTACCACGTTCGTCTTTCCCGGATGATACTGGATATCACAATCATAGTCTTTCAATAATTCCAACCATCTTCTTTGTCTCATATTCAACTCTTTCTGATTAAATAGATAAGTAAGACTTTTATGGTCCGACTTAATCTGGAATTTCTCTCCGTATGTTTGGAAACTCTTCTCACATTTATCAGTCCACACAAACTTTTCACCTTTCTTAGTCAAACTGGTGAGAGGTACGGCAATCCGAGAATAGTCTTCTACGAATCTCCGATAATAACCAGCTAGACCTAGAAAACTTCTGATTTCTGAAACGCTCTTTGGTGCTTCCCACTTTACAATAGCCTCAATCTTGGTGGGATCCACTTTGATTCATTCAGCGGATACTACATGGCCTAGGAAGGCGACCTCACTTAGCCAAAACTCGCACTTTAAAAATTTGGCATATAGCTTCTCTTTCCTTAAATGTTGTAGTGCTGCGTTTAGGTTCTTGATATGAGTTTCCTTGTCCTTGGAATATACCAATATGTCATCAATAAATACTATAACCGACGTATCCAACATATCGTGGAAAACTCGGTTCATAAGTTCCATGAACGTTGCCGGTGCATTAGTTAATCCGAAAGACATAACCAAAAATTCATAATGTCCATATCTGGTCCTGAATGTTGTCTTCGAAATATCACCTTCTTTAATCTTCAGCTAATGATAGCCTGATCGAAGATCGATCTTTGAAAATACTTTTGCCCCTAGTAACTGATCGAACAAGTCATCGATCCGAGGTAGTGGATATCGATTCTTGATTGTCAGTTTATTCAACTCACGATAGTCAATACATAATCGAACGCTACCATTCTTCTTCTTTACGAACAACACCGGTGCCCCCCATGGAGATATACTGGGTCGAATATAATCCTTGTCCAGCAGTTCTTGTAGTTGCACTTTTAATTCCTTCAGTTCCATAGGAGCCATTCTATAGGGTGCTTTTGATACGGGTGCGGCTCTAGGTATCAGGTCTATTACAAACTCTGTGGCTCTGTCGGTTGGTAATCCAGGTAGTTCCTCCGAAAATGCATCTGGGTAATCCCGCACGACGTCAATGTCTTCCATTCGTGGTGCTTCCTTGGTTAGGTCGACCACTGACACTAGATACCCGACTGCTCCCTTGTCAAGGCACTTCTTAGCCTTTAATGCTGAAAGTATGAGCTTGCGTCTCTGGGGAAGTTTGGTTCCCGAGAAACTTAATTCTGCTCCTTCTTTGTCTTTGAACGTTAGCTTCTTTTCTGCGCATAATAGATTTGCAGAGTGTCGGGCTAACCAGTCCATTCCTAAGATGACATCAAAGTCTGCTATCTCAAGTTGTATCAAGGTTGCATCTAAAGTCTTCTCTCCAATGAGAACTGGACATGGTCCATAACCTTTCTCTAGTTCCACTTCTAACCCCATCGGTGACCGTACAAGTAATTTGTAGTCTAATGTTTTGATGGATAATTTGGTCTTCTTTCCAAATGACACAGATATAAATGAATGAGTAGCTCCGGATTCGAAGAGTACTTTGGCGGGTACGCCATTTATAGGTACAATACCTGTGATTTATCTTTACTTAGTCTACGTGCTCATTCAATGTAATTACAACTTTAAAAGTTTTAGTCATACCTGTGACCACATCGGGTGATGCGGCCGCATCCTCAGACGTAACAGCATATACCCGTCCCTGATGGAATTGCTTCTTGGGCTTAGGGCACTCCCTTGCCATATGCCCGGGTTGGTTGCAGTTAAAACACCTCAGGACTTCAGAATTTGGTTTTGGCTGAGGTTGAGCTGCTGGAGTAGTCTTGGTTGCAGCATTAACGTTCTGAGGACTGAAAGGTTTATACGTCATGTTATTGCCTCCATTGTAGGAGTTTCCGGCTGGCCTTTTGATGCCTCTGTTCTGAGTAAGGTAACTCTCCTTCTGGATCGATTCAATCACTCGAGCAATCTGGACAGCTTCGTTGTAAATTCTCTTCTTTAAGCCCAGAACATTTTCTCTGATGCTTCCTCTTAGTCCCGCAACGAATCTATGGGTTTTGGTATCTTCTTCTTGCATGCTAGCCGGTGCAAAGAAAAACAGCTCTTCGTAACGGTGTTGGTATGAATCTACAAGTCATCCGTCCCCGGTACAAGCTCGGGAACTCCTTCTCCATCGATCTCCCGAAGCTCGTGGAAAATATTTCTCGAAGAATGCTTCTTTATATATATCCCAAGTCAAGAGGGCGTGCTTGGTCAGTAAATATGTCTTCGTGGATTTCCACCAATGGTGTGCGTCGCCCTTGAGCATGAAGGTGGCACATAGTACTTTCTCTTCCTCTGTGATAGTCATCATGAGGAAATTTCTCTCCATCTCGTCTATCCAGTGGGCTTGCCACAATGGATTAGACGGCTTGCCGTTAAATTCTCTAGGTTTAATCTTCAAAAATCTCTCCACTAGTCGGGAGTGGTCCAGCTGATTCTGGGGGTTTACCCCGAACATATAGGGTGGATTGTGGTAATTCCCTTGAGCTGCTTCCCAGACTGAACCGAATGTGCAGCCGGTTGTTGAGGGGTCCGTGAGCTGGGTGGTTACCCATCGGGGCTGCACTAGCTTGTCCAAAGGTGCATGGGTGCGGCCCGAGTGGCTTGGAACATAATTTCCATGGCGACTTGCATTTGAGCTCAGTACGTGTTGCATCTGTTGCCAGCTGTTGTGCCGGGTTCATCACCACCGTTGCCGCTCCGGTGGTGGAGGTGGCGATTTGTAGGGTTTGCGGTTCTGGATTTCCCGGTGCATAGTTATTCTCTTGACTAGTCTCCTCCACCGGTAGTGGTGGTGGGGACTCGCGTTGGGTCCGTCGGGTTACTCACGTCCGGACATAATTCCTTTCGCTAATTGGTGGTGCCCGAAATCATCAAAATAGGTGAGAAGTCATTTATATTTCATGTAGGCACGCTAACCAATATTCAATTCCAATTCTAGCTCATTTTATAAAAAAATGCTGTCTTTTCTATGCTGGGGTCGATGGTAAGGGTGGCCGGTATGTCCAACCCTTAGTTTTCGACCACGGGAATGACCTTGTTCTTCCCGAGAGCTGAGGGTCGATGCGAGGGTCGATGGGTATCCGACCCTCGGGTTCCGACCCTTATTTTTCTGTCGATTCGAGAGCCGAGGGTCGATGGGAGGGTCGATTCAAGGGTCGATTGTGCTAGTCGAATTGTCCGACCCTCGGACCAAAAATCAGATTTTTAAGATCCGATTCTGAGTCATTTCTCACTATTCGTCCTCCGTTTCGACTCTCTCCTCTTTGAGTTGCTACAGTGCTACTCTATTGTTTTGGATCGGTTTCACTCCGGGTTTCGACGTCCACGTCATCCATACAGGTATGTTCTCTCATTTTTACCTGTTTTTAGGTTTCCATTTCTAGGTTTTCGCACGTTTAACTTGTATTTTCCAAATTAAACTTTTTCCAACCGTAAAAATTCGATTTTTATTGGGGGCTTTTGTTATTGGTGTCTCGAGGAACGAAAGCCCTCAAAAAGTTTTGAGTTTCATCGGTTGGTTATCGAGAAACTTGAAATTTTCTCTTTTTGCCCTAATTTGTCGAAAATTTTGATTTTTCTTGAATTTCTTCAAATTGGACATCGTCAGTTAAAATTTCCTACTGCATGTGGGTCGTAGGATATGTTTAAACCTTCGTAAGTCCTTATGCCCACTTATATGATGAGGAATGGGTTTTATGGTCAACTTACGTCGTTATTATATCATATTTTAGATTTTTTTTATCCTATTAACTCCTCGTTTCCTTTATCTTTCTTGTTTTGCAGATACTATGGCTCGTACCAAAGTACCCAGAGTGCATGATCCACTTTGCTTCCGTTCGAATGAAGCTGAGGCAAAGTATGCTGACTATGCCCGTAAGAAAGTGGAAGGGGGTCACATGGTGAACTTGGCTGAGCTAGCCTTGTTCAATGTAGAGGGAGCAATTGGTGATATGGGGTGGCTCCCTGTCATCACATACGACACGTGCACATGTCCAGATTTGGTGCGCCAGTTCTATTGTAATCTCCAGGTGGTGGGGAATTACAACGACGTTGAGCATGGTCAGGAGTTACGCATCACCAGTTACGTCAAGGGGGTGCACATTTCCTTTCATTATCGACAGCTGGCCGATCTTTTGGGCATTCCCTATGATGGCCCCATGGTGTATCTTGGCACCGGGAGAGCCACATTTTGTTGAGATGGAGATGCAGGGAGAGATCGACAACCGATTGTCTGGTCCTCGATCGTTGGCGGATGAGAGCCGCTATTTTGCGCCCAGCTCCACGGGTCTTACCTTAAGATTATCCAAAGCATAATCTGATCCCGCAGAGTGGGCACTATGAGAGGGTCTCTCAGCTGACATAGTTTCTGATTTATAGCATCTACACTCGCCAGTCGGTCTGCCTTCCATACATCATCATGCGGACGATGATTAGTGCTACATTGTCCAGTCATAGGGGTAATCTTCCCTATGGACGCATGATTACAGTGCTCCGACCCCGTCGGGGTGGATCCGTAGATGAGAAGATCCCGGGAGAAGACCTTCTCGTCGCCTCTAGATTGGGAGGCTATCTGCAAGATGGGACTGCGAGATGCTAAGGTTAGTGAAGAGGAGAGGAACGCGATGGTGCGCCCTCACACTCGGGTCGAGGTGGCTGATGCTGAGGTTGTTGCTGCTGCTGCTAGAGCTCGTGTGGATCCGATCGACGATGACGATCGTATGTATATGGACGTTGACTTTATTCCACCGCCTTCACCAACACATGCGGCTGGAGTTGGTACTTCTTATGCGGCGACTCCTACTCCTGAGGCTGGTCCTTCCCATTTGGCTGATCCTTCACTTCCACCTTCAGCCATGATGGAGATGCTGCAGGAGATCAGGGATGCTCAGCGCAGATCTGATCTGAGGAAGGATGAGTTGTTGGCTGCTCAGCACTCATCAGACGCACGGATGGGAGAGTTCCTAGAGGTGCGGCGCGCGGCGACCGATCGAGGATAGCCGGTCTCACGCCTAGTCTACTGACGACCAGCACCGTGTAGCCTGGATGACTAGGAGTCTATGCTCGAGGACTACGACAGACCGTGAGGCACCGCCTCCTCCTTCGCCTCCAGCTTCTTGAGTGTACTTTTTATTTTCTTGTACTACGAGTAAACTGTCGGGTTGTGGACTGTACTCTGCTTTAGTTATGTATATACATTTTGTTTCTCTCACTCATTGTATGTAACTTGTTTCCCTTTTATAGATGCATTATTCTCTTTTTAAATTTGGTCGCAATCATCACTTGGGCTTACAATGTGTTTGTATTAAAGTTTTTAGTTTATCCTATCTCAGTTCACAATTGTCTCGAATGTATGTTAGTCGGCAGGCAAGGCCTGAGATGCTCTGATACCAAGTTGTCACACCCCAATTTTGGTCTAACCGGAATGGTGTGATGAACCGCTAAATAACCAACGGTTCAACCAAGATCTCAAATAGGCTATCCCCGCGTTATCCAACTTGCACACATCCGTAATCATAATCGGAGTAATACACAATAACGGAAATCTTATAATAAGATGAACTGAGAAACTAAATGATATTAATAATTTAATAGCAAATTATTCTATATTCAACTGAGACATAAATATTAAATATCAAATACATGTCTGAATGAATCCAATAAAGAAACCTATAAAATGTCTAATCAAATACACACGAGTTGCACTCGCAAGAGGAGTCGTGTGTATCCACTTCAGCTTCAGCTTCCATCGCCGCTATCGTCCCGTACGCAGAAGCATTTACAAAATCTTCAACCGTATAACCTGCATCATCAACTAAAAATATTCGACGTCGAGGGGTGAGCACATAACACGGCTCAGTGAGTAGCCAAACAATGCAACAATACATATGCATGCAAAAAGTTAATTTATATCTTTGGTCCGGTTTTAAAGTTTACAGTATGCAATAGAAAGGTTTAGGTAGCCAAAGGTCGCGTTTATTGACTCCGCCTCTATACACGAGTGTGTGACGTTACCCGAAGATCACGTTTATCGTCAACTCACATGCACCCAATCATGAACAGTATACACCTCCGGGTCAAACCAAGTATGGTATCGATTGGTAGCAACACTGTACTCCCAGCACCTGTTAGTTATAACACAGTGCCTACCATACAGCAAGTCCTAGTAAAGCACACCCCAGTGCAGAAGCTTGGTGCACAAGAAGCAGTGTATCAAGGTGGTTACCCTTATCAGCCACCGATGTATGGGATAACTGCATCATGGCAGAATGATCCGACCAGGGTTGAGGAATATTTCTGAAGATGAAGCCTCCGACGTTTTCAGCAAAGGATCAAATCTATTGTGACCATATAACTAGATGGGTTTTTATAGGATGCGGTGCATCATTGACTTACTCTTATGATCATAGAGGATGCACATACCTGATTTTAAATTCTCGTGTCTTGACAAGATACCTTCTTGATTCAACCTGTCAATTGGAGTTATAGATATTGTTTCTTTAGTATTAGTCCTGATTATACCAATCTGAGCCAGTCTCATGATCGACAACATGAACAGAGATATGAACTGAAAGAACAGTTAAATGTTTAATCATGTTGAGCGTACATTTTTTTATTAATACCTGAATTATTGATATACCAAAAAGTTCTCCAAATTTACTCCTGTAGTGCCTTGACCAATGGCATTATATACTCGATAAAACCTGTAACCATGAGGTTAAGAACTGTAAAACCTCTATTTTCATGTATTTGGACCACCGTGCAACTTAACGATCTTTTGATGCCGGTTGGATTACCATAGATTTACTCCTGATCCTTTAAACCTTAGGTTCACTAGATAAAACAAGTGTCGTCATACTAAATTTGAAAGAAGGAAGTGAATCGCTTTTGGACGAACATTCTGATTCATACACTCCCTGACCTTTGTTGATAAAGATGTTAGTGATAATGGAATTATTGGAAGAAAGATGATTGAATTCAGATTAAATTATATAACCAAGGAAACCTTAGATGAAGTAATGGAGAATCTATTTTGAGATTATTGATTGGATGGGTAGGAGTCATGGTCTGTAAAAGAGTGCATGAGCAAGAAGTGAAAACTATCAAGAGTAGCCAGTAAAGAAATAGATAGCACTCAAGTAGAGTTAAAGATGGTTATATCGGTATGAAGTTAACAAGGAAGAAGATTTATAAAGGCAAATCTAAGAGTGGATAAAATGATGAAATCAAAAATGATGGTATGGATAGTACTAGTATAACACAACTACTATAGAGTTATGCCAATGTCAAGTGAGAGGATTGAGTAAAGACCAAAAGATTTTGGCTGAATTAATGAATTTATAAGCATATAGCCTAATGCTTATAGATAGACTTGGGATATGAAGTAACAATCACAAGATATTTTCGAGGTATATGAAAGGGAGATCAGGGTAGAACAGCAGTGATAAAGAAAATATAAGCTAATGAGTTTTTTAAGATATGAGATTTTGACGATAGTCTTTGAAAAATCATAAGAGATGAAGGGACTAGACAAGCTATTAAGAACTTCGAATCAGATTTTGCTAGTTCAAGCCCTTTTAGACTAGATGTTGTATTGGACGAGTGTTATGAATAATGTCTCAATCATATGGATGGATAGATTTTGGATGCAACCTAATTCGACTTGAGATGGCAGATTTTTACGTCATCTTGGGAACAGACAGGTTGTCTCAACACTCTACAAAGTTGTTATGTGCATAGAAGAGGTTATCATTCAAGAATAAAGACGGCATATAATTTAGTTTTATTGGAAGCATGTTGCCTAAGAAGTGAAAGCTGATCCTCTCTATGCTAAAGGCGAAGAGATGCTTTGAAGAGAAAGAAGCTGGATATATGGTATCTGTGGTATGCGTTACCAAAGAAGTACCACAGATGGAAGATATTGATGTAATGCATAAATTTCTGATGTGTTTCCAGAAAACTTACCTGGGTTACCATCTGATCATACGATCGAGTTCGTCATCGACTTGTCACCAAGGACGATACTTGTGTCAGAGGCACCTATAGAGTAGCTCCTATGGAGTTGAAGGAACTGAGACTCAACTACAAGAGTTATTAGACTAAGGTCCTAATAGGCTAAGTATTGCATCACGGGAGTGCCAGTGTTATTCGTAAAGAAGAAGGACGGTAGTGTCAGAATATGTATAGACTACCGAGAATTGAACAAGCTCACGAACAAGAATCGATAACTACTACCTCAGATCGATGACTTGTTTAAGCAGTTGCAAGGAGCAAAATTATTTTCTAAGATTGATCTTCAGTCAAGATATCATCAGCTGAAGAATTTGGACAGTGATATCTCGAAGATAGCTTTTAGAATCGAGATTGGACATTATGAGTTTCCAATTATGACGTTTGGATTAACCAATGCCCTTACATCTTTTATGGAGCTGATGAACTGGGTGTTTGTTTCATGACATGTTGGACACGTCGGTCATAGTTTTCATAGATGATATTTTGGTTTATTCCAAGAATGAAGCAACTCATACAACGGATCTTAGAACAGCTTCACAACAACTGAAAAGTGAAAAGTTTTATGCCAAGTCCAAGAAATATGAGACCTGATTAAACAAAGTGATCTTCTTAGATCACGTAGCATCATAAAAAGGGATTAAAGTGGGCCCTATTAAGATAGAAGTAATCTTATGGTGAGAAACACCTAAAGAATATTACGAAGATCAGAAGTTTCTTGGGTTTAGCTGGTTATTACAAACGATTCATGGAAGACCACTCTAGGATCACAATACCTCTTACCAAGCTAACCAAGAAGGGAGAGAAGTTTAATTGGACTGACAAGTGTGAAGAGTGTTTTCAGACTCTAAAGCTAGATCGATATTTGCTCCCATCTTGACTATTCCTATCCCAGGACAACCATTTACCTTATACACTGATAAGTCGGATTGGATCTAGGATACGGGTTGATGTAAGGTAAACAAGCGATTGCATATGTTTCAAGAGAACTGAAAGAGCATGAAAAGAATCACCCAACTCATGATTGGAGTTAGCAACTGTGATTTATGCAATCAAGACTTGGAGACATTATCTATATAGAGAAGAATTTCAGATTAAATGGGAACACAAGAGTTTTATTTATCTCTTCATCAGAAAGAGTTGACATGAGGATAAGAAAATGGCTGAAATTACTTAAGGATTAAGACTGTGATATTCAGTGTCACTCGAGCAAGACAAATGTAGTAGCTAAGACCTTAAGCAAAAAGGGAATTATGAAGTCCAAGGAAGGACCCAGTATAAATGATGCCTTATGTTTTGCAGCAACAGGTTCAAATTTCAAAGAAGAGTAACATATAATAGAAACTCGTAATGATCCAATTGAGCAAGAACTTATGGATGAACTTATGGAGCAATAGTTCCTCGCTTGCGCTCATAACATTAAAGATTGTCTCGGATTTGATAGATGAAGTAAAGGTATTAATTTTGTTAGATTGTATATAAGAACGGTGCAAGAAGATTTAGAAAAAGAAAAACCTAACCCTGACTTACTTTGGATGCGGAGAGGGTACTCAGATACAGGGGTAGATTCTGAATACCTGAATATAAAGACTCGGATATCATGAACAAGATAATGATAAGAGCCCACTGTACTCAATATTCAGGACATCCTAGAGTACCAATATGTATCATGACATGAAGAGATAGTACTGGTAAAGAGGAATGATAACAAATGGGGCTTAGTGCGTGTTCCAGAGTCTGAATTATCAGCAAGTAAAGGCTGAAAGACAAAGACCAATATGGCTTACTACAATAACTATCGGAGCTAGTTTGGAAGTGAAACTGCATTACAATGAACTATGTCACTGATTTGCTACTCACTCCCAGATCAATTGACGCAGTTTGGGTGATTGTTGATCGCCTTAGGAAGATAGCTCATTCCATTGCTATACGACCTCGGTATACTTTGGAGCGGCTAACTAATCTATATGTGGCTAATATTGCCAGATTGAATGGTATGCCTGAGAGCATAGTGTCGGTCAGAGGCTCATGCTTTATCTCAAAGTTTTGGGAGGATCTACAGAAAACAATGGGGACAAAGTTGAAATTTAGTACCGCATTTTACCTTAAATCGATGGACAGTCGGAGCGGACTATACAGATCCTAAGAGATATGCCCCGAGCTTGTGAAATTGATTTCAAGGTGTTTTAGTTGAAAAGTAATCACAGATTGAATTTGCTATCAAGCTACCATGTAAATGTTACCTATAAAGCATGGTACGGTAAAAATGTCAAATTCCTTTGTTTTGGAACGAAGTCGGTGAATGAAGAATTTTAAGACCTGAGTCTATTGAAGAAACCTGTCGAGTGACAGACAAGATCAAAGAAAAAGGTCCAAGACAGCTCAGGATTGTTAGAAGAGACACCAGGACCTTGAGTTCACCATAAGTGACAAAGTGTTTTTGAAGATATCACTTATGCATGGTTTTAAAACAATTCAACAAGAAGGGAGAGTTGTATCCTATATATGTTTTGGGACCTCATAAAATTTTGGAGAGACATAGAAAAATTTCATATCAACTAGCATTACCGTTGTCCGTGTCTAGAATGCATGACGTATTTCATGTATCTCTATTGAATAAGTACGTTGGAGATCTATATTAAAGGTATTGACCATTGATCCACTGGATTAGATAAAAGATTTAACTATTGAAGTGGTACCAGTCTAGTTCACTAGTTGGAAGGTACAACATCTTCAAAGCTAGAATAATTATTATATGAAGGTAACTTGGTAAAGATAAGACATGGAGAAGATTACATGGGAGGAAGAAGATGCAATGCGAAAATAGAATTTCCACCTATTGACCCCGAAGTAAATTCAAATTTTGAGGACAAAATTTATTTTTAGGATGGGGAGTTATAAGATCCGTACATTCAAATTTCGAGGATGAAATTTCTTTTAAGGGTAGTGAAGTTGTAAGACCCGTGTCGAACTAACCGGTCTTACCACCTTGTATCAGGTCTACCTATCATGGTCGAGCCAATTGGATTAAGTGCGTGAAGAAACCACAAGACCAGGTATGAAATATAACTAAAAAATAGTCAAATATGGGTGTACGGTCGCATGCCTAAACAGGTATGATCGACCCACCTCAAAAGAGTCCAACCCATGACTTTTTAGTCGTAGGGTTGCATGACTAGAAAAACGTAGGGTCAATGGATTCTGCGACCCTACATGCGACCCTACGATACCAGATAGAATTCGGAAATTAGGAAACCTTCCTAATTCAAATGGGGTCTTTCCTAAAATCGTTGGGACTTATTATGGAAGATTTTTCTCTATAAATAGGACGTCCCTTAGCCTCTTTTACTCCTTTAGAACCCTAATTGAAAGTGAGAGAAAGAGAAAGAGAAGGAAGAGAAGAAAAGAAGAAAACTTGAAGAAGAAGACTAAGGAAGAGGAGGAAGTTCAGAGAAACCTCTGAATTAAGATATGAACCTAATTCCCTATCGAATAAGAGAGCCTAGAATAGTTTATGAAGAACATAGGATTAGGAGAAACCCGAATCATCCATCCAAGGATAGATTCCAAGAGATTCCATGGAGGAAATCATTATAGACCATGAATGGTGTATAAATTGTAGTTTTGAGCCATAGAACAATCATAGAATAGACCATGATAGTAAGCCAAAAGATCCAAACATGAAGGAATGGATTATAGAGTGAAAGGTCGACACAGAATACGTGTGGTCGCACGTAGGGTCGAATGATATCCGACCCTACGAGACCATATGATCGACCACATGCCCTCGGAAAGTCCCAGGGAGGGTGTGGTCACACGTAGGGTTGAATGGTATTCGACCCCACCTGCGACCCTATACCCTGGGGTCGCAGAAACTGCTACCCCAGGTGCGACCCTACCCTATACCCTACCCTTGTGGTCACAGAAACTACTACCCCAGGTGCTACCCCACCTGCGACCCTACAGTTTCAGTTAGTTGTCACATATTGGAATTAATTCTAATTAAAATCTATTAATTTCCAGTGATTTAAAAGTAAATTATAAAACCTAAACGAGGATCTACTAGCAATCAAAGGTAAGGGAACAAGACCTAAACTAATTGGCTAATAATAAGCTGTTTTTATTTATTGAGTTCAATACCATGAATGATTCTATGCTTGTATGATTGTAATGTGCATATCACATGTCATCCACTATTCTTGTTATTACTGTTCATGCATATTTAATTCCGTTTATTGGTAACATGATGATGATGATGATGCTAGGAATAGGCATGTGAATGTATGTGTGTGGTTAGTATACTTGATGCGAGTGGAGCATCAGGGGGAGGACGTGACACTGTGGTTCATCCTGGTCACCAGACTCTAGCTCTATCTCTACTCAAGTCTTGTCCACTAACATCGTCGTCTCGCCATTACCTTAGCAGAACTATTACGTCGTAGGGCATCAAGGGAGGTGGTCTCGGACCATGTAGTCTCTGACTCTGCCGGGGGGGGTCTTAGATCTATCTCTATGGAAGTATTGAGGGATGCTGGGGTGAGGCCTTGGATACACTATTTGACACTAGGATTGGTTAGTTGCGAGCCCAGTTTGCAAGCCCTCGCCAGCAGGGGCTTACGTGTTGGTATGGGTAGGGCATCAGGGGAAGTGTGATGCGGTGCGGTCCTAAGCACTTTAGCTCTATCTCTATTCCATGGTGGGTGCATGTGGGGGCGGCAATGGTGTTTGATCCATTGGGCGGTTCCACACATTCGTGTATAGAGGTGCGGAGGCCACCAATCATTTCTATTGCACATTGCAAACTTATGAACCAGACCAAATATATGAATTGAATGCATGCATATGTTTGTTGCATTGTTTTGTTTACTCATTGAGCTCAAGTTGGAGAGCTGACCATCGTGGGTGTAATTCTTTTTAGTTTCTGATGTTGCCGGTATTACGGTTGAAGATTATGTCGACACACCAACATATGAACATGTGGCGGCTATGATGAGCAAGTTATGGAGGACTATTATGATTCGTTAAGCGAGCATTTCAACTGTGGATACGCTTAGTGTTTAACTTCCGTATTTGGATAATTTTAATATGTATTAAATTATGTTTTGGTCACTTTGAGATAAATGGAATATTAATTATTTATCATGACTAGACCTCAGTTCATTATCTATAAGACTTTCGCCATTTACTTTATTATCTCTGATTAATGTGGAATGTATTTTGGTTTAGCATGGTGGGGATAGCCTATTCGAGATCCTGGTTGAACCGTTGGTTTATTAACGGTTCATCACACCTGTAAGACCCGCACTCCATGAACCCGATCTAAACCTTGATTTTATGTCGTAACAGGTCTTCCAATCATCACCGAGCCAGACGGGACGAGCAGATGACAACCAGGTATGAAATCGGACCAATTAGACCAAAATAAGTATGAAATCATTCATACCGATCGATGGTACCGGTCTTGGTACCGGCCTTCGTACCGGTCGACCGGTATAGCCTGCGCAGCAGACTACGAAGATCCAGAACCGGATCTCTGCGAGTCCTACTTTCCAAATTCCAAACCCTAGGACTTTCTAATCCTAGAAGGCTTCCTAAACCTAAACCTAGCCTATATAAACACCTCTAAACCTCCTAGAATCCCTCCCATTGATCTTCACATACCCTAGAAAGGAGAAAGAGGCTGAAGAAAGAGGAGAAGCTAGGAAGAGACGATATTGTTGTTTCGACGAAGAAGACCTTACCGCAAGTCGACGGTAAGTGCTTGAACCTTCCTTTACTTTATGAACTCTTATAGGGTTGATTATTGTTGAATCAATACCATGCAAAGCATGTATTAATCTAAAACCCTATCTTGCCAATAAACCCTACTTTGCCGTCAAACCCTAATTTAATCGATAAACCCTAGATTCGAGTTCTAGGATGAATACCATCAAAATTAGGACTTCAATGGAGTTGGAACAACTCTAACTCAATGCTCAGACCTAGATTGTGTAGGAAAAACCCTAGGATCAATAGGGGATGACCAACGGCAGTCGAAAAACCAAGTGTATAGTCTTCCAGAGACATACCGGTCGACTATACCGGTTGCACCCTGTGCGACCGGTACCTCCCGGGAGCTGGTCTATGGGGGACCAGCTGACCATACCAGTTGCAGGTTTTCCCCACAGAGCTCCGACCGGTATATGTGACCGGTCAGCCCCGTGAGATGTGTTTTGCCATTGTTGGTTTTTCGACCAACGTAAACCTATTCTAATTAGACCCTAATATTATGTAGGACTTTGTGATAGCACGTTTGGATCTTGTGACGTGGAGCAAGCTATCAAACGAGCGTCAGGTAAGGGAATCGGACCTAAACCCTAATAATTAATGGACAGTAAACCGTTGCTAATAAACCTGAATCTTTGGTATGATGTTTGTGTATTCTCAGATGTCATCTGTTATTTCTAGTTATTAAATTTATTCATGCATATTCCATATGCTAGGATGTGATTGTTTTCGTTAGTGTGTAGAATGGGAAGGGCCTGGGGTTTGGGATCATTCCTCACACTAGCACCTTTTTGTAGTATTCTATCTTAGCATGCTTGGTGCGGGTAGGGCATCAGGGGGAGGATGTGGTACTGTAGTCTCCAGCCTGGCCACCAAACTCTAGCTCTATCTCTATGCCGTAGGGAGTTATGTTGGGATAGAGTCTACTTGCGTATTGTTCTGTCTTAGTATGCTTGGTGCGGGTAGGGCATCAGGGGGAGGTCGTGGCACTGTGGTCTCCGGTCTGGCCACCACGCTCTAGCTCTATCTCTATGCCGTAGGGAGCTGTACTGGGATAGAGCCTACTGTGATGACATATAGGATTGGTTAGTTGCGAGCCCAGTTTGCAAGCCCTCGCCAACAGGGGCTTACGTGTTGGTATGGGTGGAGCATCAGGGGAGGTGTGTAGATGCCTTAACTCTATCTCTATTCCATGATGGGTGCATGTGGATTGACAGCGGTGTGATCTACTGTGTGATGTTATACACTCGTGTATAGAGGTGCAGTGGCTGTCAATCCTTTCTATAGCACATTGTAAACTTAAACCAGACCACAGCATAAAATGATTGTTACTCATGCATATAATATTGTTACACTGTTTGATTGTCTTACTGAGCTAAGTTTTGAGCTCACCCTTTGTATATACACTGTTTTTAGATGTTGATGCATGTTACACGGTGGACAATTATATGAAAGCTCCGACGTATGGAGGTGTTGCTGCTCTGGACGTACAGGCAGGAGAGGACGAGTGTGACGCTTCATGCGAGTGCCCTTTCTGCATGTACCTTTGATTTTATTTTATTTGTTTCAGTTATTTTTAAAGTGATGTAAAGATATTTAATTATGTTTAGAATTTGGATAATTGAATACTTATTTAAATTTATCAATAGAATACTCAATTCATTTATTTAAAGACTTTCGTTGTATTTATTATATTCTGATTGTGGTTATGTGCAATGGTTTGTATGAGTGGACACGGTCTTATTGAGATCTTGGTGTAAACCGTTGGTTCAGTGACGGTTCACTCACACCATTCTGGTTGGTTCAGAATTGGGGTGTGACAACTCCATTCTGGTTGGTGCAGAATTGGGGTGTGACAATGGCCACCGGATCAACTGCAAAAAGTTGGATCAACTTTCAGTCGTTTGATCGACTTAATCCCATCAGATATCTATGACAATGATACTGGCCGTATAATGTGGATCACGTTGATGCTGCACCGTAGCCGCGCTACATTGAAATACTGTTGCCGCTGACCAGTCAAACGATGCGGTCGAGTTATGATTGGTGGAGGAAGGATCTTCAATTACCACAATTAGATCTGAAAGAAATGGCTGGATTCATTCTGCGTCATAGGTTCTATCAGATCCCGTCAACTAAACACGAAAACACTATTATCCGCAAGATAAGAATCTGTTTTGCCGTCGTATCGTACATGCGCTACATCAGATCAATGCGAGACCATCAAGATTCACAGACTACCGTATTAATTTGCACCAGACCATCCTGAAGTTCACAGGAGCACTACCTTCCATCAGCCGAGAAACACTAGATATTGCCTTTTTATGATCGTTATAATTGGATCTGGGTAGCGTGGCACATCTTGACGGTTGATCTTGAATCTTCCTCTTTGCAAACTGCCCAGAATACCCTTCAACAAACTAAGAAATATAATTTTTGCCTGAGAGGACTCTCTCTCTCCTGGACTTTCGACAAATGCCTGGTGTGTGTGCGGGTGGCCCTATGGGCATGCGCACTGCTGCATGGGTGCATGGCGGTGGGCCTGCTTACGGGCCTGGACTATGTGCCTTGCAACAAGGCCAAGCTGCCTCAGCTGCTGTGGCGCACAACTGGCCTGCCATGCTGTTGGGTGGCTTTGCTGCTACCTGGTTGTAAGACCCGTATCAAACTAACCCGGTCTTACCACTTTGAACCAGGTGTACCTATCGTGGTCAAGCCAAATGGACCAAGTGCGTGAAGGAAATCGTGATCCCAGGTAGTAAATCGACCCAAAAACACTTAAATAAAGGGGAGGGTCGGACCCCCCAAGACAGAAAGTCAGACCCCCTGTTTTATAGAGGGGATTGAACACTTTAGGAACTAAGGGTCGACGGGATCATCGACCCCCTCATCGACCCTCAAGTGCCGCCGAAAACAGAATTAGGAAATTTCCATATTTTCGGTTGGGGCTCTTTCCTAATCTCAAAGGGACTTATTTTAGGATGTTTTTACTCTATTTTAAGGACATCCCTGGGCCTCTTTCACTCCTTTTAGAACCCTAATTTAATTGAGAGAAAGAGAAGAGAAGGAAGAGATGAAGAAGAGAAGGAACGAAGAGAAGAAGAAAAAGGAGAAGAGTTGCAGAGAAGGAGTGTTCTTCTCAGGTAAGAATACTAATCCTATGAATTTCGTGAGACTTAGATGTAGGAGAAACTCAATCCATCCATCCATGGTTAGGTTTCAATGGAAACCATGGAGGATATCAATTAGACTATATATTGGGTGAAGAGAAGTTCTAATCCATAGAAAGTATGTGGAATGGCCTATGGAAGAAGCCATAGGAGTTAAACAAGGAAGAATGGATCAAAACATGAGAATATCGACCAAAACCAGAGGTGGTCGCACATAGGGTCGATAGACCCATCGACCCTGATGTCGACCCTGTTACAGGGGGTCGCAGTATACTGCTACCCTACCTGCGACCTATCATGCGACCCTATAGATAACAGCAAGTTAGAAAATTAGAATTAAATCTAATTAAATTCTATCGACTTTGTTAGGTCTTCTAGCAATATAATATCAATATAAAGGTGATTCCTAAAGCTTGAAAGAGGATCTACTAACAAGCTAAGGTGAGGAAACAAGACCTACATTAATTGATTAATAACTACTTTTATTTTCTTGAGTCCAATGCCATGCTTGATTCTATGCGAATATGCTTGTAATGTGCATTCAACATGTCATCCAATATTCCTGCTATTATTGGTCATGCATATTTAATTTTGTTTACTTATAACATGATGATGATGATTGATGCTAGGAATAGGCATGTGAATGTTTGTGTGTGGTTAGTGTGTTTGACGCGAGTAGGGCATCAGGGGAAGTGTTAGGCGGTGTTTGATCCGGGCACTTTAGCTCGATCTCTAACTAAAGTCTTGTGCATTAGCATCGTCGTATCGCCATTACCTTAGTAGAACTATTGCGACGTAGGGCATCAAGGAGGGTCTCAGTCCTTGAGTCCTATACTCTACCGATGGGCCTTAGCTCTATCTCTACGGGTCCTCTGAGGGATGCTGGGGTGAGGCCTTGGATACACTGTTTGACATTAGGATTGGTTAGTAGCGAGCCCCGTTTGTAGCCCTAGCCATCAGGGGTTTATTTATTGGTATAGAGTTGTCCATCGATAAACATGACCTTCGTTGTGCAATGTTCATTGTGGGTGCTGTGGGCGACGGTGAGAGGTTCATTGGGCGTATCCACACTCTCGTACATAGAGGTGCGGTGGCCACCTATCTTTTCTATAGCACAGTGCAAACGTAAAACCAGACCAAAGATATGAATTGAATCGCATGCATATGTATTGTTGCATTGTTTTGTTTGTTCACTGAGCCATGATGTGTGCTCACCCTCACAACGTCGAATATTTTTAGTTGATAATGCAGGTACCACAGTTGAAGATTATATCAATGCACCTATGTACGGACATGTGGCGGCGATGGAAGCTGAAGACGTAGTGGATATGCATGACTCCTCTTGCGAGTGCAACTCATGCGTATTCGATTAGAGTTTCTTCTATTTTTTTGGATTTATTAAAGAGATGTAATTGATATTTACTTACTTATGTCTCGGTTGAAACAGAATAATGTGATACCTTAATATGATTACCACATTTAGATTCTCAGTTCGTTTTACTATAAGACTTCCGCTATTGTGTATTTTACTCTGATTATGAATGTGAATGTATGAGGTTTAGATAAAACGGGGATAGCCTACTCGAGATCCTGGTTGAACCGTTGGTTTGCTAGCGGTTCATCACACCATTCTGAATAGTGCGGAATTGGGGTGTGACAATTTGGTATCAGAGCTTTCAGGCCTTGTCCGCTAGACCAGCATACTTTCACAACCAATTATGAACTGAGATAGGATAAAAAGTAAAAACTGTAATATTAACACACTATAAGCACAAGTGATGTTTGAGACCAATTTAGAAAGAGAATAATGCATCTATTAAAGGGGAAACAAATTTTAAATACAATGCGAGAGAAACAAATATATATATTGATAGTTAAAGCAGAGTACAGTCCACAACCCGGACAGTTACTCTGTATTACAAAGAAAAAGTAAAAAAATATAATCATAAAGCTGGAGGTGAAGGAGGAGGCAGTGCCTCGCGATCTCTATCATAGTCCTCGGCATAGACTCTAGTCAACCAGGCCACCTGAGTCTGAGTCGCCTGAAGACTAGCTGTGAGATCAGCCACCCGCTGATTAGTCCGGCGCTGAGCGTTTAGAAGCTCCACTATCCTCAGATTCGATGCGCACTGAGCCTCTCTAATTTCGTGAAACATACTCAGCACGTCATCAGAAGGTGGATGCGAAGGACCAGCTGCATGTGAAGGACCAGCCGCAAAAGATGTACTCGCTCCAACAGCATGTGTAGAAGAAGGAGGTGGTATGGAATCCACATCCATGTAAAGACGATCATCATCCCCGACAGCACCACTAGGGACCCCAGCTGCAGCTGCTGCTTCCTCAGCGTCAGCCATCTCCATGCGAATGCGAGGGTGCACCATCGCGTTCCTCTCCTCATCACTGACCTGGGCATCCCGCATACCCATCCTGCAGATGGCATCCCAATCCAGAGGAGTAGAGAAGGATTTTTCCTGAATCTTCTCATCCAACAAATCCACACCCAGGTGGGTCAGTAGTTTAGTGACCATACATCCATAGGGTAGATTACCCCTATGACTGGGCAATGTGGCACTGATCATAGTCCGCATGGTGATGTAAGGAAGGCAGACGGGCTGTCTAGTGCAAATGTTGTACGGAAGATACTGGGTCAGCTGGGAAACCCTCTCGTAATGGCCACTCTGCGGAATCAGATTATGCTGGATAATCTTACAAAATACCCATGGAGCTGGACGCATATAGCATGCCCTCATCTGCCAGCGATCAGGTCGTAGAAGCTGATTATCGATCTCAGCCCTCATCTCTGTGGAGGAGAACTGATGCTCTGTAGGAGCACAGTAAACCATAGGGCCATCATAGGAAATGCCCAACAAATCCGCTAGCTGTCGGTAGTCAAAGGAGACCTCAACTCCCTTGACATAGCTAGTAATCCTGAGCTCGTGACCCCTATCCACATCATTGTAATCCCCCACCACCTAGAGGTTACAATAAAACTGGCGCACCAAATCCGGGCAGCTACAGGCGTCATAGGTGATGACAGGAAGCCAACCCATGTCACCAAATGCTCCCTCTACATTGAACAAGGCTAGGCTAGCCAAGTCCACCAGTCGACCACCCTCTACCTTTTTATGGGCAAAGCGGGCATACTGAGTCTCAGCTTCATTGGTATGGAAGCGGAGACGGTCGCAAACACTAGGAACCTTGGTGCGAGCCATGATATTTGTAGACCACAATGAAAAACAGATAATGGGTTAGTAAGATAGAAAAAATCACAAAACATTTTGACATTATAACGACGTAAGTTGACAAAAAGCCTCACTTGTCACCCATACACGTGGGCAGGAGGACTTACGTAGGTTCTAAACTATCCAGCAATACTCATACAATCGGAAATTTCAATTAACGGAATCCAATTTGAAGAAATTGTGAGAAATCGAAAATTTTGACAAATTAGGGCAAAAAGAGAAAATTTCAAGTTTCTCGATAACCAACCGATGAAACTCAAATATTTTTGAGGGCTTTCGTCCATTGACCCACCAACAACAAAAGCCCCCAATAAAAATCAAATTTTTACGATTGAAAAAAGTTTAATTTGAAGAAAACGAAATATGCAAGTGAAAACCTAGAAAAGAAAACCAAAAAAAAGGTAAAGGAAGAAGAAATACCTGTAGGAAGGATGTAGGTGACGAGAAACGTAATCCAAATGGCCAATGTAGGGGAATCGGCACTGTAGCAACCCAGAGGAAAGAAGCCGAGTTGAAACGGAGGGGAAAGAATGAGAAATGAACTCAAATCGGACCCTAAAAATCTAATTTTTAGACTGAGGGTCGTAGAATTCGACCCAAAGAGTCGACCCTCATATCGACCCCCATATCGACCCACGGCTTTCGGTGATCTGACAGAAAACCAAGGGTCGAACACAGGGTCGAACATACATCGACCCCTATATCGACCCATTGCTCTCGGTAACCTGGCAAGGAACCAAGGGTCGCATCGAGGGTCGCACACCCATCGACCCTCGACTCTCAGAAAAAAAATCAGAAATTTCTAGGGTCGATCCCAGGGTCGCATATACCATCGACCCTCACTATCGACCCTATATAGGAAGGACAGTAGTTTACCCAGAATAATCTGGAAAAAAAAAATTTGAAATTTACATTGGTTAGTGTATCTACATGAAGTATAAATGGTTGCCTCATGTATCTTATGATTTTCAGGCATCACCACTACCAGTGAAGATATGGCTGGACGAAGAGTAACCAGGCAAAGTCGTAACACGGTTCCACCACCACCACCGAGTGGAGGAAACCAGTCCGGACAATATGAATGCACGGGGTAATCCGCGAGGTTGCACCACCGAGTGAACCGGGGTCGGACAAATCCTAATAACTTGCCACCCCCACCACCGGAACCGACTACCGTGGTGATAAAACGGCACAACAACTTCGGCAGATGCAACATGCACAAGCCCATATGCAGGCTATGATGGGAATGATGTTCCAAGCAGCACAAACTACACCTATGCCGGCTGGGCAAGCCAATGCAACACTGGTGGGTAACCACCCAAAGACCACAACCACCAGCTGCACAGATTCCAGCCCATCATCCGGAACCAGTGCAAGGAAATTTCCAGTATCCACCACTGATGTATGGGGCATACGCTCCGGTACAGATGGATCATTCTCGACTGATTGAGAGATTCTTGAAGATGAAACCTAGGGAGTTCAATGGTAAACCGTCTGATCCATTATGGCCAGCACACTGGATCGACGAGATGGAGAGAAATTTTCTGATGTTGACAATTACAGAGGAGGAGAAGGTATTATGTGCCACCTTTATGCTAAAAGGTAACGCACATCATTGGTGGAAATCTACAAGGGACTATCTGATAACCAAACACGCCCTACTGACCTGCGCTATATATAAGGAAGCTTTCTTTGAGAAGTATTTTCCCCGAAGCTTCAAGGATTCTATGGAGAAGGAGTTCCTGAGTTTATATCAGGGCCAGATGTCCGTGGATGCATATCAACAGCATTATGAGGAGCTGTTTTTCTTTGCACCACTTAGTATGCAAGAAGAGGACACCAAAACCCGTAGGTTTGTCACGGGACTCAGAGGAAGCATCAGAGAGCACGTGCTGGGCTTAAACAAGAAGATTTATAATGAAGCCGTGCAAATTGCTCGAGTTATAGATCGAGCCAGAAGGAAAGTTATTTTATGCAAAACAGAGGTGTGAAAAGGCCAGCTGGTAATTCTTACAACGGAGGTAATAACAAGACATACAAGCCTTTTCGTACTCAGAATAACAAGACATACAAGACCCATCGACCCTGATATCGACCCTGATATCGACCCTGTTACAGGGGGTCGTAGTATACTGCTACCCTACCTGCGACCCATCCTGCGACCCTATAGATAACAGCAAGTTAAAAAATTGGAATTAAATCTAATTAAATTCTATCGACTTTGTTAGGTCTTCTAGCAATATAATATCAATATAAAAGTGATTCTTAAATCCTGAAAGAGGATCTACTAGCAAGCTAAGGTGAGGAAACAAGACCTACATTAATTGGTTAATAATAAACTACTTTTATTTTCTTGAGTCCAATGACATGCTTGATTCTATGCGAATATGCTTGTAATGTGCATTCAACATGTCATCCAATATTCCTGCTATTATTATTCATGCATATTTAATTTTGTTTACTTATAACATGATGATGATGATTGATGCTAGGAATAGGTGTCACACCCCAATTCCGTACATTTCAGAATGGTGTGATGAACCGTTAAATAACCAACGGTTTACCCAGGATCTCAAATAGGCTATCCCCGCGTTACTTGAAGATCACGTTTATCGTCAACTCACATGCAACCAACCATGAACATTATATAACAAAGGTTACGTTTATTGCTATATAGTGTCATACCAACACGTAAGCCCCTGCTGGCGAGGGCTGCAAACTGGGCTCGCAACTAACCAACCCTAATGCCAAACAGTGTATCCAAGGCCTCACCCTAGCATCCCTCAGAATGCCCATAGAGATAGAGCTAAGGCCCCCCGGTAGAGTCAGAGACTACAAGGACCGAGACCACCTCCCCTGATACTCTACGACATAATAGTTCCGCTATACGACGATGCCAATGTACAAGACTTGAGTTAGAGATAGAGCTAAAGTGCTGAGACCCGCCAAAGGTTAACGTTTATTGACGTTCTAATCACACCCCCCCTGATACTCGCTCGCATCAAGCACATCAACCACACACATACTAGCACATGCCTATTCCTATCATCATCATCATCATCATGTTATAAACAATAAAGTAAATATGCATGAACAAATAATAGAAATATTGGATGGCATGTTGTATGCACATAACAATCATATTCGCATAGAATCAAACATAGCATAGGACTCAAGAAATAGAAAATAGTTTATTATTAACCAATTTAGTTTAGAGTTAAGGTTCCTCACCTTAGTTTGCTATAAGATGTTTTTCCAAGCTTTAGAATCACCTCTACAGTGTTATTATAATGTTAGCAACCTAACAAAGTCGATAAAATTTAATTAGAATTAACTTCCAATTTAAAAACCATACTGTTATCTGAGGGTCGATCAGAGGGTCGATGCTCAGAATGCATAGGGTCGATGGGTCTATCGACCCTATCCTCTGTCTGAACTTCCCGAATGCTGAGGGTCGATGGTCAGGGTGCGTAGGGTCGATGGGTTTATCGACCCTGTGTGCGACCCTCTGTGCAATCAGGTCCAATTTCCAATTTTTAATTCATTCTTCATGTTTGTGGTCCTATGGCTTGCTTCCACATTCCATTAAACATTCATTCCATGGTCTGAAACCATGATTCATCCTCTTAAATAGCTTTCATGCATTCTCCTAGGGTTTTCCATGAAAACCTAATCATGGATGGATGGTTTGGGTTTCTCCGAAATCCTACACTCAACCATATCTAACCTAAGGTCTGTAGAAACTCATGGAATTAGTATCCATACCTGAGAAGATTACTTTTCTCTAAAAATTCTTCTCCTTTTTGCTAAGTCTTCTTCCTTGCCTCTTTTCTTCCTCTTTTCCTTCTTCTCTCTTTCTCTCAATTCAATTAGGGTTGTGAAAGGAGTGAAAGTGGCTTAGGGACGTCCTTTAAATAGAGTAGGAATGTCCTATAATAGTCCCATTGAGATTTGCAAAGAATCCCAATCGAAAATTAGGAAGTTTCCTAATTTCAGTTTCGGCGGTAAGTGAGGGTCGATTAGAGGGTCGATGATCCCGTCGACCCCGTGGTCTTGACATTGTCCGACCCTCCGTCCATTTTTCGGGTCTGAGTTTTTAATTTGAGAGGGTCGACCCTGTTTAGCTGGGTATGCGACCCTTGCTCTATTTTAAGTGTTTTTGGGTCGATTTGATACCTGGGATCTCGCTCTCCTTCACGCCCTTGGTCCCTTGACTCGACCATGATGGGTAAACCTGGTTCAAGGTGGTTAGACCGGATTAGTTTGACACGGGTCTTACAACTCCCCCCAACTTATAAAAATTTCATCCTCGAAATTGAACGTACCTTCTGAATCAAATAAGTGAGGGTATTGCTTCCGCATAGCATTTTCTTCTTCCCATGTAACTTCTTCCATGTCTCTACTTTTCCATGTGACTTTAACATAGTAGATATCTCTGTTGCGTAGACGTTGAACCTTTCGACTAGTGATTTCCGTTGGTGTTACTTCAAATGTCAAATCATCAATCAATTTCGGCAAATCCACCTTGTCAAAACATGCGTTGGGTCTTTGACATACTTCTTCAATAAGGAAATGTGAAATACGTCATGCACGCTTGACATAGATGGTGGTAGTGCTAACTGATAAGCTACTTTTCCACACTTAGCCAGAATTTCATATGGCCCGACATATCTTGGACTTAGTTTCCCTTTTTGTCTGAACCTTTTCAATCCTCGCATAGGCGATACCTTTAAAAATACTTTATCACCTACGGCGAACTCTAGATCTCTTCGTCGAGTATCCGCGTATTGCTTCTGACGATTCTGAGCTGTTCTTACTCTTTCCTTGATAATGTCGACCACTCGACAAGTTTCTTCAACGAATTCCGGTCCAACAATACTACGTTCTCCAACTTCATTCCAAAACAAAGGAGTTCGACACTTTCTTCCATACAGTGCTTCATAAGGTGACATCTGTATAGTAGCCCGATAGCTATTATTATAAGCGAACTCGATCAATGGTAATCTTTCATCCCATGATCCCTTGAAATCAATTACACATGCTCGTAGCATATCTTCTAGAATCTGAATTGTGCGCTCGATTGTCCATCCGTGCGTGGATGGAATGCGATCGAACTTTAATGTTGTACCCATAGCCTTTTGTAGTCCTTCCCAAAACTTGGAAGTAAATCGGGGATCTCTATCCGACACGATGCTTTCTGGAACACCATGTAATCGAACAATATTATCCACATACAGCTTCGCTAACCTTTCCAGTGTATACTGAGGTCGTATAGGTATGAAACGAGCTGTTTTTGTCAGACGGTCTACAATCACCCAAACTGCGTCAACTACTCGAGGAGTCAATGGTAGTCCTGTGACGAAGTCCATAGTGATGCAATCCCATTTCCATCTTTGGTTTCGGTAGCGGCTTTAACAGTCCTGCGGGTTTTTGTCATTCAGCCTTTACTTTCTGACAATTTAGGCATTGAGACACGAACTTAGCTACATCTGCTTTCATTCCCCTCCACCAATATAGTTTCTTTAGATCATGATACATTTTTGTACTTCCAGGATGTATCGAATAGATGGTGGTATGAGCTTCTTTCATCAGTCGGTGTCTAATGTCCACACTTTCTGTTTCGGGTACACATATTCTTCCTTTGTATTTCAATACTTTTTCTTCATCCAAGGTGAACTCAGGGTTAGTCCTACCTTTCTCAATATCTTCTTGTACCGTTCTCAGATAAGGATCTGCTTGGATAGCTGTCTTCACTTCATCCATTATATACGGTATAATCTTCAATGCTGCGAATATATTCGAAAACTGATGAATAAACCCTTGGTTGGCTGATCCATCCGTTGTGTCTATCACATATTGCTCATTGCCGTGATTGAATACCATTCCGGTAGTGCACATTGCCGCAGTCATGCTAACTTCCTTGAGATTTTATCATTGCTTTTCTGCTCAATGCATCTGCTACTACGTTCGCTTTTCCCGGATGATCTTCGGATATCACAATCATAGTCTTTCAATAGTTCCAACCATCTTCTTTGTCTCATATTCAACTCCTTCTGATTAAATAAATAAGTAAGACTTTTATGGTCCGACTTAATCTGGAATTTCTCTCCGTATAGGTAGTGTCTCCATATCTTGACAGCATGTACTACTGCCGCTAACTCCAAATCATGAGTGGGGTAATTTTTCTCACGTACCTTCAATTGTCTCGAGGCATAGGCAATCACTTGCTCTCCTTGCATAAGCACACATCCTAATCCCAATCCCGACGCATCAGTATATAAGGTAAACGTCTGTCCTGGAATAGGAATAGTCAAAATCAAGGCGGATATCAATCTGGTCTTCAATGTTTGAAAACTCTTTTCACACTTATCCGTCCATACAAACTTTTCTCCTTTCTTGGTCAAACTGGTAAGAGGTACGGCAATCCGAGAATAGTCTTCTATGAATCTCCGATAATAACCAGCTAGACCCAGAAAACTTTTAATTTCTGAAATGCTCTTTGGTGCTTCCCATTTTACGATAGCCTCGATCTTACTGGGGTCCACTTTGATTCCTTCAGCGGATATTACATGGCCTAGAAAGGCGACTTCACTTAGCCAAAACTCACACTTTGAAAATTTGGCGTATAACTTCTCTTTCCTTAAACGTTGTAGGGCTGCGTTTAGGTTCTTGACATGGGTTTCCTTGTCCTTGGAGTGCACCAATATGTCATCAATAAATACTATAACCGACGTGTCCAACATATCGTGGAAAACTCGGTTCATAAGTTCCATGAATGTTGCCGGTGCATTAGTTAATCCGAATGACATTACTAAGAATTCATAATGTCCGTATCTTGTCCTGAAAGCTGTCTTCGGAATGTAACCTTCTTTAATCTTCAGCTGATGATAGCCCGATCGAAGATCGATCTTTGAAAATACTTTTGCTCCCTGTAACTGATCGAACAAGTCATCGATCCTAGGTAATGGGTATCGATTCTTGATGGTCAGTTTATTCAACTCTCGATAGTCGATACATAATCGAACGCTACCATCCTTCTTCTTTACGAACAACACCGGTGCTCCCCATGGATATATACTGGGTCTAATATAACCCTTATCCAGCAGTTCTTGAAATTATACTTTTAATTCCTTCAGTTCAGTAGGAGCCATCCTATAAGGTGCTTTTGATACGGGTGCGGCTCCGGATAGAAGGTCTATTACAAACTCTGTGGCTCGGTCGGGTGGTAATCCGGGTAGTTCCTCCGAAATACATCGGAAAAATCTCGCACGACATCAATATCTTCCATTCGTGGCACGTCCTTGGTTAGGTCGACCACTGATACTAGATATCCGACAGCCCCTTTCTCAAGGAACTTCTTAGCCTTTAATGCTGAGAGTATGAGCTTTCGTCTCCTGGGAAGTTTGGTTCCTGAGAAACTGAATTCTGCTCCTTCTTTATCCTTAAATGTTAGCTTCTTTTCGGCGCATAACAGATTTACAGAATGCTGAGCTAACCAGTCCATTCCCAAGATGACGTCAAAGTCTGCCATCTCAAGTTGTATCAAGGTTGCATCCAAAGTCTGCTCTCCAATGAGAACTGGACATGGTCCATAACCTTTCTCTAATTCCACTTCTAATCCCATCGGTGACCGTACAAGTAATTTGTAGTCTAATGTTTTGATGGGCAATTTGATCTTCTTTCCAAACGACACAGATATAAATGAATGAGTAGCTCCTGAATCAAAGAGTACTCTGGCGGGTATGCCATTGATAGGTACGATACCTATGATTCGTTTTTACTTAGTCTACATGCTCAATCAATGTAATTAAAATCTTAAAAGTTTTGGTCATACCTATGACCACATCGGGCGATGCGGCAGCATCTTCTGATGTAACAGCATATACTCGTCCTTGATGTAACTGCTTCTTGGGTTTTGGGCACTCTCTTGCCATATGCCCTGGTTGGTTGCAGTTAAACCACTTTGGGACTTCAAAATTTGACTTGGGCTGTGGTTGAGCTGCTGAAGTAGGCTTCGATGGAGTAGTCAAATTCTGAGGACGAAAAGGTTTATACGTCCTATTATTGCCTCCGTTGTAGGTGTTTTCGGCTGGTCTCTTGATTCCTCGTTTCTGGGAGAAATAGCTCTCCTTCTGGCTCGATTCAATTACTCGAGCGATCCGGACAGCTCGTTGTAAATCTTCTTCTCTAAGCCCGAACATTTTCTCTTATGCTTCCTCTTAGTCCCGCGATGAACCTACGGGTTTTTATATCTTCTTCTTGCATACTCGCCGGTGCGAAGAAAAATAGTTCTTCGTAGCGCCTGTTGATATCCGTCTACGGTCATCCGTCCCTGGTACAAACTCAAGAACTCTTTCTCCATTGAATCTCGAAGCTTCGTGGGAAATATTTCTTGAAGAACGCTTTATTTATATATAGCCCATGTCGGTAGGGGCATGTCCGGTCAATAAGTATGTTTTTGTGGATTTCCACCAATGGTGTGCGTCGCCTTTGAGCATGAAGGTGGCGCATAATACTTTCTCTTCTTCTGAAATAGTCATCATAAGGAAATTTCTCTCCATCTCGTCTATCCAGTGTGCTGGCCACAACGGATCAGACGGTTTACCGTTGAATTCCTTAGGTTTCATCTTCAAAAATCTCTCTACTAGTCGGGAGTGATCCAGTTGGTTTTGGGGGTTTGCCCCAAACATATAGTTGTGCATAATTGTTCTCTTGACTATTCTCATCCGCCGGTGGTGGTGGTGGGACTGTGTTTCGGGTCTGTCGGGTAACTCTACATCCAGACATAATTCTTTTTGATGATTGGTGGTGCCTGAAAATTATCAAAATAGGTGAGAAATCATGTATATGTCATGTAGGCACGTTAACCAATAATCAATTTCCAATTCGAGCTCATTTTATTAAAAAATATTGTCTTTTGCATGCGTGGTCGATGGTATGTCGGACCCTTAATGTCCGACCCGTAGTTTCTGTCAGATTCTCGAGAGCAGAGGGTCGATTAGAGGGTCGATCAGAGGGTCGATGGCCCTGGTCGAGTTGTCCGACCCTCTGACCAAAAATCAGGTTTTTAAAGTCCGATTTTGGGTCATTTTCTATTATTTCCCTCCCGTTTCGACTCGTCTCTTCTCTCCGAGTTGCTACAGTGCTACTTCACTGTTGTGGATCATTCTTAGTCCGAGTTTCGACATCCACATCACCTCTACAGGTATACTTTCCCAACTTTACCTGTTTTTAGGTTTTTATTTCTAGGTTTTTGCTCATTTAACTTGTATTTTTCAAATTAATCTATTTTTTTTTCAACCGTAAAAATTTGATTTTTATTGGGGGCTTTTGTTGTTGGTGTCTTGAGGAACGAAAGCCCTCAAAAAAAATTTGAGTTTCACCGGTTGGTTATCGAGAAACTTAAATTTTTCTCTTTTTGCCCTAATTTGTTGAAATTTTTCGATTTCTTGCAATTCCTTCAAATTGGACCTTGTCAGTTACCATTTCCTCCTATTTAACTGTTGTGTGATATGTTGGAACTTACGTAGGTCCTCCTGCCCACTTGTATGGGTGAAAAGTGAGGCCTTTGACCAACTTACATCGTTATAATGCCCAATTTTTTAATTTTTCTCCAATTAACTCCTTGTTTTCCTTTTTCTTTCTTATCTGCAGATACTATGGTTCGTACCAAAGTACCCAGAGTTCGTGATCCGCTTCGCTTCCGCTCTAATGAAGCCGAGGCACAGTATGCCTACTATACAGGCAAGAAAGTGGAAGGGGGTCGTATGGTGAACTTGGCTGAGCTAGCCTTGTTCAATGTAGAGAGAGCTTTTGGTGATATGGGGTGGCTCCCTGTCATCACATACGATGTGTGCACACGTCCAGAGTTAGTGCGCCAGTTCTACTGTAACCTTCAGATTGTGGGAAACCACAACGATGTGGAGTTTGGTCAGGAGTTGCGCATCACTAGCTACGTCAAAGGGGTGCAGATTTCCTTTGATTATCGGCAGCTAGCCGACCTATTGGGCATTCCTTATGATGGTCCTATGGTGTACTGTGCACCTGGTGAGCACGACTTTATTGAGACGTAGTTGCGGGCCGAGATTGATAGTCGATTCCCGCAGCCCGATCGCGGCGGATGAGGGCATGCTACTTCAGCGTCCGGCTCCACGGGTATTCCCGTAGGATCATTCAAAGATAACTTGATCCCAGAGTGGGCATTATGAGAGGGTGTCTCAGCTGACCCAATTTTTGATCTACAAGATATGCACTCATCAGCCCGTCTGTCTTCCTTACATCATCATGCGGACGATGATCAGTGCTACATTGTCCGGTCATAGGGGTAATCTGCCCTATGGACGTATGATCACCACACTGTTGATTCGTCTAGGGGTTGACCTGGTAGATGAGAAGATTCAGGAGAAGACCTTCTCGTCGCCTCTAGATTGGGAGGTGCAAGATGGGACTTCGAGACGCTCAGGTTAGTGATGATGAGAGGAACGCGATGGTGTGCCCTCACACTCGGGTTGAGGTGGGCTGATGCTGAGGCTGCCGGTCTTTCTTGCTAGAGCTCAGTGGATCCCGTCGATGATGATGATCGTATGTATATGGACGTCGACGGGATACCCCCGCCTTCACCTACACATGCGGCTGGAGTTGGTACTCGCATGCGGCGCATTCTTGTACCGAGAGCGGGTCCTTCTCATGAGGCTGGTCCTTCGCATCCGTCTTCTAATATGATGGAGATGTTGCGCGAGATCGGAGAGGCTCGGGCGCCGATCGGACCCGAGAGGATGGAGGAGTTGCTAGATGCTCGGCGCATGAGAGTGGATGAGCTGTTGGAGACCCAACGTGCGACGACGAGGGAGAGTAGCCGATCTCACGACTAGTCTGCAGACGACCCGGACTTCGGATAGCCCGGTTGACCGAGTCTATGCTTCGAGGACTACGACGAGATCGTGAGGCTCCACCTCCTCCTTCGCCTCCCGCTTCCCGATTGTACTTTTTATTTTTCCTATACTTGAGTAACTGTCGGGTTGTGGGCCCCGTACTCGCTTTAGATATATATATACACTTTGTTTCGCTCTCATTGTATGTCAACTTGTTTCTCCTTTTAATAGATGTATTATTCTCTTTTTAAATTCGGTCTCAACATCACTTGTGCTTATAATGTGTTAATATTACTGTTTTTATTTTATCCTATCTCAGTTCACTATTACTGTGAATGTATGATAGTTCAAGGGCAAGGCCCCGAGATGCTCGATACCAAGTTGTCACACCCCAATTCCGCACATTTCAGAATGGTGTGATGAACCGCTAAATAACCAACGGTTCACCCAGGATCTCAAATAGGCTATCCCCGCGTTACCTGAAGATCACGTTTATCGTCAACTCACATGCACCCAACCATGAACATTATATAACAAAGATTACGTTTATTGCTATATAGTGCCATACCAACACGTAAGCCTGTCGGCGAGGGCTACAAACTGGGCTCGCAACTAACCAACCCTAATGCCAAACAGTGTATCCAAGGCCTCACCCCATCATCCCTCAGAATGCCCATAGAGATAGAGCTAAGGCCCCCCGGTAGAGTCAGAGACTACAAGGACCGAGACCACCTCCCCTGATACTCTACGACATAATAGTTCCGCTAAGGTAATGGCGATATGACGATGCCAATGCACAAGACTTGAGTTAGATATAGAGCTAAAGTGTTGAGACCCGCCAAAGGTTAACGTTTATTGACGTTCTCATCACACCCCCCCTGATACTCGCTCGCATCAAGCACATCAACCACACACATACAAGCACATGCCTATTCCTATCAGCATCATCATCATTATGTTATAAACAATAAAGTAAATATGCATGAACAAATAATAGAAATATTGGATGGCATGCTGTATGCACATAACAATCATATTCGCATAGAATCAAACATAGCATAGGACTCAAGAAATAGAAAATAGTTTATTATTAACCAATTTAGTTTGGAGTTAAGGTTCCTCACCTTAGTTTGCTATAGGATGTTTTTCCAAGCTTTAGAATCACCTCTACAGTGTTATTATAATGTTAGCAACCTAACAAAGTCGATAAAATTTAATTAGAATTAATTTCCAATTTAAAAACCATACTGTTATCTGAGGGTCGATCAGAGGGTCGATGCTCAGAATGCATAGGGTCGATGGGTCTATCGACCCTAGCCCTCCGCCCGAACTTCCCGAATGCCGAGGGTCGATGGTCAGGGTGCATAGGGTCGATGGGTCTATTGACCCTGTGTGCGACCCTCTGTGCAATCAGGTCCAATTTCTAGTTTTTAATTCATTCTTCATGTTTGGGGTCCTATGGCTTGCTTCCACATTCCATTAAACATTCATTTCATGGTCTGAAACCATGATTCATCCTCTTAAATAGTTTTCATGCATTCTCCTAGGGTTTTCCATGAAAACCTAACCATGGATGGATGGTTTGGGTTTCTCAGAAATCCTACACTCAACCATATCTAACCTAAGGTCTGTAGAAACTCATGGAATTAGTATCCGTACCTGAGAAGATTATTTTTCTCTGGAAATTATTCTCCTTTTTGCTAAGTCTTCTTCCTTGCCTCTTTTCTTCCTCTTTTCCTTCTTCTCTCTTTCTCTCAATTCAATTAGGGTTGTGAAAGGAGTGAAAGTGGCTTAGGGACGTCCTTTAAATAGAGTAGGAATGTCCTATAATAGTCCCATTGAGATTTGGAAAGAATCCCAATCGAAAATTAGGAAGTTTCCTAATTTCAGTTTCGGCGGTAAGTGTGGGTCGATTAGAGGGTCAATGATCCCGTCGACCCTGTGGCCTGACACTGTCCGACCCTCTGTCCATTTTTCAGGGTCTGAGTTTCTAATTTGAGAGGGTCGACCCTGTTTAGCTGGGTATGCTACCCTTGCTCTATTTTAAGTGTTTTTGGGTCGATTTGATACCTGGGATCTCGCTCTCCTTCACGCCCTTGGTCCCTTGACTCGACCATGATGGGTAAACCTGGTTCAAGGTGGTAAGACCGGGTTAGTTTGACACGGGTCTTACAATAGGCATGTGGATGTTTGTGTGTGGTTAGTGTGCTTGATGCGAGTAGGGCATCAGGGGAAGTATTAGGCGGTGTTTGATCCGAGCACTTTAGCTCTATCTCTAACTCAAGTTTTGTGATTAGCATCGTCGTATCGCCATTACCTTAGCAGAACTATTGCGACGTAGGGCATCAAGGAGGGTCTCGGTCCTTGAGTCCTATACTCTACCGAGAGGCCTTAGCTCTATCTCTACGGGTGCTCTGAGGGATGCTAGGGTGAGGCCTTGGATACACTGTTTGACATTAGGATTGGTTAGTAGCGAGTCCCGTTTGTAGCCCTAGCCATCAGGGGTTTATTTGTTGGTATAGAGTTATGCATTGATAAACATGACCTTCGTTGTGCAATGTTCATTGTGGGTGTTGTGGGCGACGGTGAGAGGTTCATCGGGCGTATCCACACTCTCGTGCATAGAGGTGCGGCGGCCACCTATCCTTTCTATAGCACTGTGAAAACGTAAAACCAGACCAAAGATATGAATTGAATCGCATGCATATGTATTGTTGCATTGTTTTGTTTGCTCACTGGGCCATGATGTGTGATCACCCTCTCGTCGTCGAATATTTTTAGTTGATAATGTAGGTACCATAGTTGAAGATTATATCAATGCTCCTATGTACGGACATGTGGCGGCGATGGAAGCGGAAGACGTAGTGGATATGCATGACTCCTCTTGCGAGTGCAACTCATGCGTATTCGATTAGAGTTTCTTCTATTTTTTTTGGATTTATTAAGGAGATGTAATTGATATTTTACTTACTTATGTCTCGGTTGAAACAAAATAATTTGATACCTTAATATGATTACCACATTTAGATTCTCAGTTCGTTTTACTATAAGACTTCCGCTATTGTGTATTTTACTCTGATTATGAATGTGAATGTATGAGGTTTAGATAAAACGGGGATAGCCTACTCGAAATCCTGGTTGAACCGTTGGTTTGCTAGCGGTTCATTACACCATTCTGAATAGTACGGAATTGGGGTGTGACACTGGTGGCATGCAGCCATGCTACCAAACGCCGCAGCCATGCTGCCATGGTGGTTTGCCACCTCAGAATGTGGGTCACACCCAGTCTCTCTTTAAATTCTCTCTCTTTATTTTCTCTCTACTTTCTCTCTTTTTTTCACTTTTTTTCTTCTTTCTATCAACATTTGCCGGAGTGGGTACTATCCATATCACCAATGGGGTCCACACACATCCTCTCTCATCAAGGTCAGGTTTAAAACATCACTGGGTTCATGTACAACCTGATTCACTATCGAAACTGCTCCCACCAAGTCAACAAAGATTGAAACCCAATCAACTCACTGCAGGCCTTCTCAATCACTTTCTAGAAACTTTAAAACACTGTAAAACACATACCCAAGGCTGCTTCATCACTGCCGCTTGTGCAGACACCACTGCCACTTGCACAGACACTCTCTCTCCTCATTTCTCTAACTCCATGCTCACCAACACTGCCACATCCGCCAAGTTGCCAACAATGACAACACATGGCCAACAATTCTTTCCCTTTTTAGTTATAAAACTCAGGGTAACTATCCAACTTATGGACCATACCCATTTTTTCCATATGAACCATTTAATTTAAATAGAATTTACCTTTCCTTTATTGTGCATTATTCTATTGTTTAGTTTCACACCTCTCTAAAGAAATGTTCTAAATTCTATTTTGGTTGGTTCGTATTACATTTTTGTTTACCTAATTCTCAGCTTACCAGACACAAGGGTTTCAATGGTCGGATTGGTCTAGTGTAATACAACAGAGCTTTAGGGCTCAGATACCAACGTTGTCGCACCCCTTTTTCCGATATCTCGGAGGTGTGACTGAGCCGTTCATAAGCAACCTTGTCCAACCTCAAAAACCATACAAAGCTATGTAAACCAACATTAGACCATATCATACCTAACACATGCAAACCATAATCAGAGATATAAAATAAATAACAGAAGATCATAATAAGATAAGTTGAGGTTCTAATGATAAAGATTAAATATAAAGGTTTACATCATCTCTCCAAGACATATCTAGACCCAAATCAAACATCACAAACATATAAAATCAATAACGTAGGCCAAATGCCATCTAGAAGTCTCTTTAAGAAAGAAATATAAAATAACATAAGATAATCACGTCTACTCGCGCAAAGACGTACACGTCACACTCGCATGAGCTCCCATGTATGTCATCCTCCGCTACCTTCCCGTATAGATGAGAGAGACAAGAGACAGTTGGTGAATCCACGAAATCAGCCACCGTAGTACCTACAACAACATATAAAAAGAAATATGTATATGGGGTGAGCTCTCCAACTTGAGCTCAATGAGAGACAAAAATATCATTTAAGGTCTAATAATGTTTGCAACACGCTAAGGTAGAGAACTGCCACATTAAAGAGGGCAAAAACTCCAATACGCGAGGAGGGAGCAGATACTGTTCCGGTTACACCGTTGGACCTAGCACCTCCTAACCAAGTAGGTTCCCATTGGGGATAAGGCTAAACCAAGCTGGTGTCACCCCGCAACCATCTCAAGGCTCCCTTCATCCACGAGCCTACACCAATACCTAACCCCCTACTTGCTAGGGTTGCAAAGCATAGGGATCTACAACTAACCAATCCTAGCATGTCATATAATGTAACTACGTCCGTACCCCAGCAGAGATCCTGTCTGATTCCCCCCGCATGGACAATGTCTGCTTCCCCTCGCCTGAACAATCCTTTCCCCCTGCTTGGACATAATTACTCCACTAGGATACTAGGAATGCAAAACAGTAGCCGCTTGGTACCCACATCCCCCTCCACTAGGGCTACGCGATACTACATGGGCTAACCAAACATCATATAGTCACAATAAATAATAATCATTATGCATATGCATGAACAGATATCACAGTTATTGGATGTCATTTTATACAAACAAGATGCAATACAGATAAACAAGGTTATTTACAAACACTCCAAAAATAAGTTTAGAATTTATCCTTCATCTATCAGGTGAGATCTACTCGCCCTTTGAATGACAGAGGTTTGACCTTTCATACTTATGTTGCACCTGTAGTTAAGGTTTCTGTTATTATTATTTAGGTTCGTCCAAGATGATTTATAGTAACCCAAATATGCCTAAGTGTGAACCTCGAGCAAAAAGCTGAGGGCTCGTAACCTAAATTGAGGTCTGAAGTCCAATTGTCACCCTTTGGTTTGTTCGGCAGGAGTCTACGGCCGAAACCTCCAGCCAGAGACTTCCGAGGCCCTACTATGGATATCCAACAACAGCTCCGGTCACATCAGTAGTTCAGCCGGATATACGACTAAACACCTCCCGAGACCTTTTGTGAGTATTCGGCAGCAGCTTCGGTCACACAGTATATGCAATCGGACACTCCCCGAGAGGTT
The DNA here is from genome assembly GCA_028583415.1 of Protea cynaroides. Lineage (NCBI taxonomy): Eukaryota > Viridiplantae > Streptophyta > Magnoliopsida > Proteales > Proteaceae > Protea > Protea cynaroides. The sequence goes on from CM053266.1 coordinate 23,162,624, forward strand.
TATTAATCTACATTGTTTGTCTTGTTTTGTGAAACTTGCAACTAGACATTCATCCGAACAATCCCAAAAAGTTTCTCTGTCTTGATCCTAGGTCTGTATCTCTCTAACTGGATCGGATCTCTTTCCTCCTAGGTTAGGGAATGCATGGGGTTTTATCCCCCTTTGCCATTGTTACATTAATCAATTAGATTCTTATTTAGTTTATCCATTACCACAATCAGGCTCCCCGTATAGGTTTTTGTTAAACATGAACATCATTACCTTGATCGGTAGTTAGCCATTAATGGCTGCCAACGGTTCCCTCCACACAGCCATCAAGGATGAGTCCATCCTTGAATGGGTTTACGTTAACCTAATTTAGTAACAATGGTCAATACTCATACCTGTTGGTTTCCTGTTTGGTGGGTACAAGTAGTCTTGGAAGAACGCTTGTAGATTTTCATCTTCTTCCTCTCCGGCCCTTCTCTCTCCTTGGAAACACTCATCTCGTGCTATGAACATGTCAGAATTTTTTGGTTGAATTATGACCTATTGTGCACAGAAAGTCCTAAAAGGAATAGAGTTTCCCACTTTAATTGTAACTTTAACTCCCCGGGGAAAGGTGGGTCCCACGTAACAAGTGTCTTATTGGGTATAGGAATTCCCCTCTCCCCCCTTTAGTGGGAGAGGTTAGGGTAGGGTAGGCCCCACACTAACCAACTAACATGTTTCTCACAAATTCTAGGATTTCTCCTAGTACGCACTCTATCCAACAACAGGGTCTGGTTGCACCTGCTATCGCATTATGCGACAGGACCGATGCAACCAGACAATGTCAGATTAACTATTGACTTGTCTAAAGTTAAAGCTAATCAATTTACCATCTTACCCTTTATAGGTTGATGCCTACTCCGACGTCATATAGTTCTCATCTATGGTGGGAAGATTTGCCACATGTCAAAATCCAAATTATTCTAGGATTTTAGGGTGCAAATCTTACACAATGTGGTTGGAACTACTGAAAATGTCACCACCTGTCATCAGTGCAACCACCAAATTTGCATCAGAATAGTCAACTCCCTATTGCAGCGGATGTATAAGGCTAAGCAACCATTAAAGCTCTTTTAACCTCATTTCTTGTACATTTCTACTTATCTGTTTGTCCCTATACGTCTCTAGCTAACCAGGTAGACATATTAAATTGTTTGAGAACACTATCAATATATGCCCTCTGAAATAATCTCGGTAGTCCTCATTTCCTATCATGAGAAATCTCAATGTCAAATACAAAAGTACTATCTCTTATATCTTTCAACTCAAAGTTTTTAAACAAAAAAAGCTTAGTTTCAACAAGTACACCTATGTCACTGCTTGCTAGTAATATCATCAACACATAGTACAAGAAAGATAAATCTACTCCCACTAACAATCAGATGTATGCAGTGATCCTATTTGATGCAACTCCCAATCAAAATGAGCCACTAATGCCATAATGACTCTAAGAAATCCTTTGAAGAGACCATAGAGGAAGTGGGTCTCCTTGAAGTCAATTCATTCACATTGGGTGAATCCCTTTGCTATTAGTCTAGCTTCGTTTAGTTTGTCTCTACTCTATCCTAGGAATCACACTACGTCTTGTATATGATGAACTTGATATGACACTGAGAGGGGGGGTGAATCAGTGTCTGAAACATTTTCCTGATTATTTACTGCTGCCCAGAGCTGATGAAGATGTATTCTATAACACACACACAAGCGTATGCAAATCTACCTCGCTACCACTCAGTGGCCAGGTCTATCAGATTTGCACACCCATCCTGCAAGTCATTCCACGCACTCTAAAATATATAGAAAAATAAAGACAGCCCACAACACAGGATATACGTGATTCACCAACACAGTGTGTGATGGCTAGTTCAAGGAGTAATGCCCAACGGGCTCTGTATATATTCAATACACTTCTTTTTGATGTCTACACAGCAGGGAGTACATATACCCAATTTATCCAGCACAAAACTAGGAGGGCACACATGTGCCAGGAATTCAGGTATCAAGTACCAGTGTTCAGCACACGCTGCACACCACGCTTAACCCGCACCCACGGGAAGCAAATAACAAATTTTTTAGGCTTATAAATTTTTCTTACAATTTTCCCCCCACTAGCTAGGTATTCAACAATTTGCACCTACGCTAGCATACAATAAATTGAAAGCATAAATAGATAAGGAATTGAGAATCTCACAAACAATGCTTTCGAATGGCCAACAATCTCTCTGGAGATTCACACTGCCCTCAGGTACTCTCCAACAGTCTTCAATGATGATAGAGATTGATTCACAGAGCACACCTCGCTCACAGGCTTCTAATCTCTTCCACATAACCCATAATCACCATGAATATAAAAATAAAAGCTCTACTGACCTCTCATAGGGATTTAGCACCCCATTGATGCACAGAGAAGAGGTAGTTGGTGATTGATCACTCCCACATGGCACGAAACCCTAAAAATCCTTCTCTCTGCCTTCAAAATGCTTTTTCAATTTTTAACTATGTTTTCACGACTTCCAAAGGTGCCCAATAGATAGATCATCCAAAAATATGAAAACTGCAACTTGAACGGACCAATTTGGAGCTCAGATGAAGAAGTTATGGCAGTTTGAAGTTCGGCCAATCACAGATAAGGAAAGAGAATCTTTCCTTTTATAACCGCGTACCCGCGCCGCACCGTAGCTGCGCCTCCGATGCGCTGTCGAGATCTGATTGGTTTATCGGAGTATCTTTGTTTTGGCGTCCGTCGGATCGTCTGCAAAAAGGCGGGATCTAACGTTGTTCGTCGGATCCGCATATTTCACGTCTGGCGCAATCGTCTTCAATCTTGATCGCAAGATCTGGATCTGATCCGACGTAGTACTGCGCGTGCGACACACGGAATCAAAAGGCTGTTTTAACATGAGGCGGCGCAACTTATTATGTTGTAACCGACGAATCACAAGACTCCCGATGAAATCTAGGCAGAACCAGTGAGATACACGTGAGCCCGCAACTTTGAGGGCCGTCCATTTAGAATCTAGACTACGTGGTTTCATTTGGGCGGCCGATCGTGCATCTTCACCTTTTTTCTTGACGAAATTACCCCTTAACAACTTTTGAAATGTCGAAATTGCCCCTAAACAACTTGTGAAATGACTTTTTCGAGCGAACCGACAGAAACTGCGATATCTCTCTCATCCGACGTCAGAATTGAGTGATTAAAGTTGCGTTGGAAAGATAACTCGACGCTCTACATCTTTCCACTGTCGGGTCTCCATGAACCTGCTGCGGGACCCACTAAAAATAGGCTCAAAATTAAAACTCTGTCAAACCTTGGAATTTGAACCCAAAACTTTGTGTGCATGCATACCAAGTGCCGTGGGCTGCCGTGTTGACATGTCACCTTGCCACCACACCTGTGGGTCCCACTCATATTTTTTTCTCTCTCCTCTTTCTCTCTCTTCTGATTCTCTCTCTTCTTTCTCTCTCTTGAATTTCTCTCTTCAATACCACAACACCAGAAACATGAGAAACATGAACATGATCAGAAAAACTTCAGGAACACTGTCGCATCATCAAAAATTTGGTCACATCACCAGTGGGGTCCACAGACACTCTCTCTCATCAAAATCAATGTAAAATCTCATTTAACTCATTATAAATCATCTGAAACACATGTAGAACAAGTGTAGAACACACAAGCGAAGTTGCCACATCTATGCCACTGCACTGACACTCTCTCTCCTACACTGACACACTCTCTCCTCATTTCTCTGACTAAATGCTCACAAACACTGTCACATCAGCCAAGTTACCAACAATGACAACATAAAGTCCAACAGTATAGCCACATTTAAACCTATAGGTGCACAAGTCTTTGACAAATCCATTAGCTAGTTCCTGCACTTTATTGTTGCCCATAGACAATTATATATCCTTTAAGTTTAGTTTCTTTTTTCTACAATTCCATTTTGCTATGAAATTCTATGTATAGAATATTATGCAATAATATCATATTTGTCATAATACTCACCTCCTCTCTCAGATATGACAATTTTAATCATCTATACTGTTACATGTCCTAAACGTTTATACCATGTGTGGAAAATTATTTATCGATCATAGAACCTTTAGATCTAACATTCATAATCATCAAGGAAACACAACCATTACTAATGACAATTAAATCATAAAACTAAAGGAAATTGTTTTCATTAAAACTCAAAATTGAAATTAGGTTTCTCCTTATAGAGGGTATATAAACTGTGTTTTCTAAATCAATGTAAAAAATTTAAAATAAAAGAATCATAACTACTCATATGGCTTCGACAGCGACTTATACTCAATTAATCATTCTTGGGCAACCTCCTGCTTAGTAGTCCTAGAATTTTTATTCTTCTTCAGCCAACCCTGTCTGGCCCTACACTTTTTCTTCAGATGTCTCTTCTTGTCGCACTAGAAGCACTCCACATTACTTAGGCACCTTTGACCTTGCTATGGTTTTGCACCCTTTTCTTTATTATAAGGCTTTGACCTTTTTTTCATTAAGAAATATTTATTCTTCCTATGGGGTCCTATCCATTGCTGTCTCTTACCTTTATCATCATGCTCCATATGCTCTGTGGCATTGGAACCTTCAAGCTTCTTTTTCTTCAGTCTTCCCTCTTCAGGTGTACAAATGGAGATGAATTGATCCAAACTCCACTTCTCCTTTTGGATATTGTAAGCCACCTGAATCTGACGATACCATTCTGGTAAAGAGTTAGTGCTAAATGAACTAATAATTCATCATCAATGGTGGTTCCTAGATCCTTGAACTTTTCAACAATGGTTGATAGCTCCAAAATATGCTCCCTCACACTGCCACTACCATAAAAAATATCACTAGTGGGCTTGGTCATCAAACTACTTTTCTGCCCCATTTCAGAAATGTCAAAATTTCCTTTGATCACTATCAGATATTCCCAAGTAATATCATTCATCTGAATGCTGCTACGTATAGTCTTAGGAACAGAACGCCTCATGATCAGAAAGCGCTTCCTATTAGCTACTTCCCATTTTTTCATCTTTGTTGTCACAGTTGGTGTGCTCTCAATAGTGAGAGCCGCAAGTTTCCAATTACCATCATAACTAAATACTTACATACATCAACAATCAAAAACCATCCTAAAACCAATTAGTTACAACGGAATAAATAAACCATCGTAATGAGATGCAGGGGTAGGCTTTACACAATGGAAGAATAAAATGTGTATTAAATATTACTTATGTACGACAGTAATAGGAAACCATCGTATGTAAGTGACTATATACGACGAGAATTGAAAAGGTCAGATCATTCAGTTTTATGTTTTCAAACCTTGCTATTAGCTTCAAACTTCAATCTAAAAATATTGAATCTATAGACAGCCTTGAAGACCAATCGCATCCAACCTTAAAGAGTTGGTAAGTTACCCTTCCTCAGCAATCTAAAAGAATTGTTGTTGGAGTACTGTTATCCTCATTTTTCCTGGATTTCTATCATGTACAGAATCCTTTCTTTGACATCCATTTTTCGTCCCTTTTTCGTTCAGAATTTGAAATATTCTTATTTGATAAAGATTAATGTAGTCCCATCTCTTAGCTTTATAACCCAATTTGAATCATCTCAATTCGATACCTAAGCAATAAGTTATTTGTGATTTACTGACTATAGATCATTCTGTCAGAAATTTATGTTCATTAGAAGGTGTGAACTGTAAATACTCTCCCGATCCAAGTTTGAACGATAACGTACAAAACAAAGCGAAGATGACAAACTGCATGACCTCATATTATCAGTGTACAAAAGAAGATATGAAACATCGAAGTACCTTTTACAACAAGTGGGCATTGGTTTTTGTGCCTTTTAAAGACACTTCTTCAATGGTTACGGTTAATCCCTTTCATAGCTGTTAAAAGTCAAAAGCCATACAAAAAATATGAGAATCAACAATGTGCATTTAACAAGTGGGCATTTTCTCAGCCGAAAAAAAAAAAAAAAAAAAACTAGGATTCCATCCTGGTTTTTATTACAAACAATTCATTTCACTGAATGATTGAGTTATTATATCAATGGGCTGATCCAAAAAACTAACTGGACCCAAACTCTATAAAGATATGGTTCATGTCCAGGCCTAGCTACTTTTGTCCTCAGGTTAACATACCTATTTAACTTCAAATCGTCTCGAGCCGCTGGAGACTCTCGAGAACAATCCGACAGTTGGAATTCATCCAGCATAGATCCCAATACATCGGGATATGTGCTGAATCGCCTCTGGAGAGTCTCCAGCAGCTGGAGATGATTTCTACACCAAAATATCACCTTGCTGCATCATTCTCTCAAATGTCTCTAGGTCGCCTATGTGATTGGGATCTGTGTTGGAAGAATTCCAACCGCTAGATCACCTCTGGAGAGTCTCCAGCGGCTAGAGATGATTTCTACACCAAAATATCACCATGCTGCATCATTCTCTCAAATGTCTTTAGGTCGCCTATGTGGGTGACCTGCACCAATGAAAGAAACTGCCCAAAAGATTCAGAGGCATCCAATCTAATTAAAGCTCTTAAATCAGATTAAACATGACCTTTTTCACAATTTAATATAAAAAAGGGTTGTCAAGTGGGTTTAAACTTTACACCCATTGGATCAAAGTGGGTTTTATATCTTCTACCACAAGCTAAGCCTATTGGTTTAAAAACAAGTTAATCATGGCCAACTATCAAAAGGATATATACTTCAGGATGATGAAAACAAGTTTCTAGTAATGAAATAAACCCATACACATTAGAAGAAGAAGAAGAAAAAAAAAAAAAATAGATTCGACATATCCACCAAAATTAACTGTCATTGAACTTTGTGCCTATCATGGAGTTTATAAAATTGTATAAGTTTCTTTTTGTCGGCTTCATAAAAATTAGTCAATTTTTAACATACAAGTGAAAAACTGTCACCTATTGACGGATTCAAATCTTCTCCGTGATCCAACAATTAGAGTTTTTTCGACGCATATATCAATACATCGGTATGTGCACTGGATGAACTCCAGCTGTTGGATCACTGCTAGTTCCTCCAGTGGAACTCCAACGGCCAGAGAGGATTTCTATCCCCTTTTGACCAATAAAGAGTGGATCAACGAAGAAGGATTATGTGCCCTTTGATTTCAAAGAACTCATTCTCTAACACAACTTGAAATTTGATATTGAAAATTTTTTAAATGATCATTAAAAATCAAGGACTCAGTAAGAATTATCACAAGAAATATAATTACAAGATTCCAAGTGAAGCAAATAACAACTTGATGAATCCAACCAAACCAAGCACGAGATTATGAAAAGAAGTTCATGACAGATCCATAGCACTAGATAGAGATGAAAGCGCAACCAAGATAGAAAGAACGAAAATCAAGCAAACACACAATACAGGATTTATTGTGGTTCAACACCCAATTTAGAATGCCTACCTCCACCATAGAAGAACAAGGAATTTCTTTATTTACAAGAAAACTCTACACCTCTCTCCACCTGACAAAGTGTTCTCCTTTGCTCATACCTTACCTAAGATTTTTCTCATAGAAACAATATATAGGGATCCCTAGAAACCCTAATCCCCTACAATTACAAGTTTACCCCCGTATTTATAATAGACCCAAACCCTAATACAAGTACAACTCTACTAATTGTATGGGCCCCACAAAAAAGAAGACACCAAACCCAACAAATCTTCACCTGGTTTGGATTTTACAAGCCACCTTGAAGAATAACCCATTGATGTTGATTCTATAAACCTATCTCTGCTAAACCGCTACACCCAAACTGGCATAGCCCAGACCCCGTTCGGGTGTCCCGTACAGCTTACCACTGTACAAAGTAATGTGACTTGATAGCGTGTCAAATGTACCAATTTAATTAAATATTTATTTACTGACCTGATTAATAAACTATAAATAAGATAAGCAAAGGTCGATCCCACAGAGAACAAATTGGTTAAAATTTATATTTTACTCAAACTAAATATACTAACTAATGCTAAATAAACACAATAACGAAAGGTGTTTTTGGTTGTTTGAATCAAATTGAAAGTAAATAGACAGAATTTAAATAGAAATATAATTAGATGAAAATATTCAGTTCTTGATTCAATATCCACCCATACATGCAATGAGTAAAATTAATCGCAACATTAATATCTTCCTTCTAATCATAATTAAAGACCCTAGATAACAATAAGCTCTGTTACTCGAGTTTTCCCTTAAGTACCTCAATCGAAACAAGCTCTTCAGAGAGATCTAACTATTGAACAACACTGAATAAGCTCTCAATGTTTAATTCAATTGCTGCATTAAAAGGGTGGAAAATAGATCAATCTAAGCAACAATCACACACAAGCGGAGATTATTTAACTTAGGTTATATTATTCACAATGATGAGACGAAAACTTGAACATAATCATCTACCACTGTTTGCTACTTGTGATTAGAATCAGGACAATTATGTATCACAGATTCTAGATCTAGCAATTAATATTAATCTAACCAGTTCAGCAGGCCATTATTAAATTATTCAGACAAATATCATAATTAAAGAGAAAAGAATAACATAAACAATTCCAATAAAAGAGAGAAGAAGAACAACGTTACTGAATAGAGATTACACCATTGAAATGAGATTGGGCTTTAAAATCTCCTTGAACTGAATGAGAAAATTAGCTAGGCATTACAATCTTTTGAAAAATAGAAAATTTTCCAACAAAAGAGAGAGAGAGAGAGAGAGAGAGAGAGAGAGAGAGATTATCACACTAGAGCTCTATAAAATATGACAATCCTTTGTAAGTTATAACTCTTTCTTCGTGTAAGATTTCTTCTTTGTTTAGAATTTCTAAAATTGTAGAGTCTTCTTTTCTTCTTTGGAGTCTTCTATTGTAGGTTTAAGTTTCCTAACTTGACTAGGAGACTCTTTATGGAATTTAGATCTACCGTTGAATGTTTTAATCAGATCAAACGGTTGCTCCAATTCGGATTTTGATCAGATTTTCATGTTAGACTTTGAGGCAACTTTTGGAGGCCCAAACGAACTCAAATTTTTCTCTATAATACTTTTTCAAAAAGGTTGAGACGTCCTCTACAACTTTATTGAAGATAACTTTTTAATTCTGAAACTTCTTACATGTCAAAAACCTACATGAAACTCAGACCGTCAATATTAAGGATGCTGGAATTTTCTTATCTTTTAACAATTAATTCACAATGTCTATATAACATGTCAAATTAATAAAATTCATCATATTCAGTTCAATAAAACATAAAACACATTAAAAAGCATAGTATAAAGGGAATAAAAATATAAAAATCACACACTTATCATGACTCCACCACTTCCACTACTGCAGCATCATCAGAGAGATCACTTCCACTTACAAAATTCGAATCAAAAGAAACTCGCTTCTTCTCAGATATGCACTTGTTCACAACATGAACTTCCTGCAGTCTCTGTCTTCCATCTATACCCTTTGCTTGAGTTTCAACAGAAGCACCATCTGTTTCAACACTCCCTGTAAGTTTGTATAGATTGTCAACCATCTATCCCTGCATCACAACCATGGCCCCTTTGGAGACCTTAAGAACTCTACCTTCAGATGAACACATGTAGCCTCTCACATGTAGTGTTTTCAATGAAATTAGATTCTTTCTCAGATCTTGTATATGTCTAACCTCAGTTACAGTTCGCACAATCTCATCAAACATGCGAATCCACAGTCCCAATCTCGACAACCTTGCTTTCAGCATCATTTGTTATTCTGACTGTACCCTTATCACATGCATGATATGTAGCAAATTACTCCCTAACTGAACACATATGAAATGAACAACCCGAATCTAAAATCCAATCGAAAGTATTTGTACCTAATGAAGTAGTGAGATAGACATCTCCATCACTCTACTCTTCTATGGCAGCAGTAGTAGATGATTTTTATCTACTCTCCTTGTCTTCTTTTTTCTTTTTATTCTCCTTACACTTTGGACAATTCCTTCTTATATGACCTTCCTCATTGCAATAATAAAAAATTATTTTGTGACCTTGTGACTTGGAGTGACCCCTACTCTTGTCATATTCCTATCTCCCATTTGATATCCCTCTACCTTGACCACCAACTGTAACCAAGGCATTACCCTCAACTGACGTCTCCCCACCCTTATTTTTTTGTCGTCTCATTCATCAACAAAGCAACAATAACATCATCAATTTTGAGAGTATCCTTACCAAATAATAGTATAGTCACAATGTGATCAAATGAAGGAGGCAATGAGGCCAACAGGATAAGTGTCTTATCCTTTTCTTCGATCTTTACATCAAGAGCAGACAACTCTATCAGAATCCTATTGAACTTGACCTTAAATTTCACTCCATCTAACAAGCGGAAGTCATATAACTATTTCTTTAAAAATAATTGATTTATTAATGATGTAGACTTGTACCTGCTCTCCAACTTCGCCCAAACTTCTTTTGGGTCCTCTAAACCAATGACCTCATGAAGAGTATTATCCGCTAGAAACAATTGGATTGTGCTATTTGCTAGATCCCCCAACTCTAGCCACTCATCATCCATCATATTTCTTGGTTTGTCGAATTTCTTCTTGAGAGCCTTAATGGTCCCCTCCCCTAGAATATTTTTCACCCGTTGTTGCCATAAGGTGAAATCATTATAGTCATTGAAGAGTTCTATGGAGAAGTTTGAATCCCTCACTGCTATCCAATTAATCTGATCTTTACTTTCTGTGTCTACCATCAATTTTCAAGAACTTCAGTCACCGTTGATCTTATACAAGACTACCCGATCGATACCAACAATATCAAATCTGCCTGATCAATGTCTTTTAATGAATTCGTAGCATCCAAGAACCCTTGGAACAACAACCTCTGTGTTTTCCCCTTCTCTTTGGATGATACAATGTACGATACGATGTCATACCCATTTTTTCTTTCCTTTTTTTCACCTAATAATCACCTTGGGAAAAGTAACCCACTTTTCAATTTTTTTTTTCAACTCTTTTCTTCCTTCTTGGTTTCGACGAAGAAGAGAAAAAACAACTCTCACAGGTTTAAAAGAGCAATGATCAGTACGTACCTTTTTTTTTCTTTTTTAATTCATTATCAATTCTCGTCACCATACAAGGCTTTGAATTATGAGCCTTCTTTGTTTTGAATTCTGAAATGATGGAAAAGTAATTTAGTAAAAAAAAAACCAAAGTCCATACATAATTTGATTTTACCTTTATTTCTTTTAAAGCTTTGCCACCGAACTCTTCTTGTTTCGATCGACTTTGAGAAAAAAAAAACCTCCTTCTCCAATAATCCTTGCTCACCTCCCTTCTTTCTTTCAGATCTGTATCGATCTGTAGAACCTTAGCTCTGATACCACTTGTTAGGAAAAACACAAGATTTTTTCCTCTTGTATGTAAACCAATGACAACACAACCACAAATATATGCACAGAGATATAGCAGCGGAAATAAATATAAACAATCAAACCATAAGAGACACATCAATTTTAACATGGAAAACCCTTCCAAGGTGAAAGGAAAAAAATCACGGGACCTAGTTAAGGTAAATCTCTACTATGATAATAATGGGTACATAATACAATCCTCTCTAGCCACTGTTAGAGGTTTTCAATCTCCAAGAGAAATAATCCACTATTGGGTAATACAATAACTCACCAAAATAATTTAGGGTAATCCAAGAATACAAGAATACTCTCAACTCGATACCAACATAACAAATACTGAGAAGAATGGTCACCTTTCTCTCTCCACTGAACAAGGAGAATGTCGTCATGCCGTAGTCACATACAAGGTATAAGAGCTTCTCTCTATTTCTCTTTCTTCTTCTCTAATCACTCAGAGTAGTAGATTTGGAGAAGGATTCAATCCCGATTTACTTTTAGGGATTTCTGACACTCGGCTTTGCTCTCTTTTTCTATAGTTGGTTTTCACGCCACTAACTCCACCGCTTTTAAAAAGAGGCATATGTCGGTCCCCCACCCATGTGTGGTGAGGAGGAACCCAACAGTTCATTTCTAAATTGAAAGAAATTCGCAATGATTGAAGATATTGTTTTATCAACAAATATTGTTTTGGATTCTGAGAAAAACAAGCAAAATTGATTTAATCAATTTCATATGCATAGCTTGGAGAGTGGAAAAAATTCTTTCCTTGTGAAAATAAATAAGGATAATGCTTTGAATTTTCAAATGCTAGGTAGATCTCAATGTATTCACACATGATCGAATGAATGATTGGGTCTAAATAAACCAAAGGTGTTCCCGATAGATATAGGCATAAATGTATGATACTGAGTTCATAGAGAGCTTCCAAATGTATGTTCACCAAACTTTTGGGTCATCTTACCCTATTATCTAAGTTCACAGCTGTACAAAACGACAGGTATGAGACTCTTTGAGCACTCATTAAACGCAACCTTAAAGAAACATGGCCCCATGACAAAGTTAAATACTGACATCAAATGGCGCCTCTTCTCTTGGAGAGGTGGAAAAGAAATGTCCCCAAAAGCTATAAGTACAATGCCGAAGTAAACATGATTATTGGCCTAAAATCTCTAAGTCTATAGACAAGTATGATAGTCAAGATTCAAGTGGACTAATAAGAAACTGTCCATATGGGTCCACCATTGGAAAAAGTGAGAATTTATTATGTAGAATGATAAACTTACTAAGGAGTTATCATTTTATGGTTAAAAAAAGGACTATTAGAACTCTTTGGACAGTCATTGAAATAATGAACGACAGATAAAAATTATAGTTATATTATAAACCAACTATTTATGCAAAAAGGTGACATGCTCGCAAGAAATGACATTACAAAAATGTGATTGTAAGGAAGGGCTTTGTCATGGAGACTATGAAAATCTGTCATATTGATGGGCAGAAAAAAGAGTCTATTAACTAACTAGAAATCATCTTCTAATGATAATACAGTGATGAGACTCTTAGGGAAAACACAAGGCATTTCCTTTTTTTATGCGAACCAACGAAGATACACAACCACAAATATATGCACAGAGATATAGCAGCGAAAATAAATCTAAACAATCAAACTATAAGAGATACATCAATTTTTACGTGGAAAACTCTTCCAAGGTGAAAGGAAAAAATCAAGGACCTAATCCAGGTAAATCTCCACTATAATAATAATTGACACACAATACAATCATCTCTAGTCACAGTTAAAGGTTACCAATCTCCTAGAGAAAATTATCCAATCTTGGGTAATACAATAATTCACCAAAACAATAGGTGGTAATCAAAGAATATAAGAATACCCTCACCTCGATGCCGACGTAACAAATACTAAGAAGAACTATTACCTTTTTCTCTTCCCTGAATAGGAAGAATTCCATTACGGGACAGTCACATACAAGGTATGAGTATCAACTCTCCACTTACTGAGGAATGAAGAAAAATAACCTGATTTTTCTTCCACTCAGAAAAAATAACCTGATTTTTCTATCTGATTTTGAGAAACTCAGAATGCTCCAATATCCTGTAGCCACCTTCACTGAAGGCAATTTATTTATGGAATGAAAGTAGGCGGTTTTGAGCAAAACCGCCCTATATTACCTTTTTTATGGATAACCTCCTTATGGAAGCAAAGGAGGGGAGCAAAACCGCCCTATATTACCTTTTTTATGGATAACCTCCTTATGGAAGCAAAGGGGGGCAGGTGAAGAGGAACCCCAACAGAGACCACCTCCTCAAGAGACAGGATGTAATGGTCAAAATTAAAAATCTAAACCAACCACACCATGAAACATAATAAACGACCAAACTCACCACTAAGCTTGAAGGAAAATGCCACCCAACATCCTCATTTTTGCACATATATATATATATATATATATATATATATATATATATATATATATATATATATATATATATATATATATATATATATATATATACGATCCACCTACAAGTGTTATCGTCTCATCAAGATCTTCAATTTTATATATTATTTGACATTTTTTATCAGTCAAAAAAATTTGACAGTGAGCGAATTTCAAACAGTTTTGTTCAAAATCAAGGAAAATATCTTTGATTTGAGATTCAATCAATCAATACAGGTTTCATACTCAATTACCATTGATTTTAGTCTCCATGGATAGCTCTAATACCAACTGTAAGAATAAATTAGAATTGCGGGTTTAAGAACAAATCTTAACAGACCATACAGAGTTCCTAGAGCAAATGGGAATGTAAAATAATCAATGAATAAATGTGTAGGGACTCAAAACTCAATATTTATAATATTATCCCAAACCTTGATCGATCCCACAGTAAACCATGCTGATCGATCCCACAGTAAACCATGCTGATTTATCTCTCTCTCTCTCTCTCTCTCTATATATATATATATATATATATATATATTTATATATATATATATATATATATATATATATATATATATATATGGGGTATATATATATATATATATATATATATATATATGGGGCCAAGAAACCTTAAGTCTCGTAGGGTGTGTTGCCAAAAACCAAGTTGACACATAAAACCATGAAACTATTTCTAAGTCATTTCTCTAGCTTTGGCAGGGGGATCAGTCTAATCGTAGGGACTACCTAAAGACTCTTTTAAAGTCATTGCAGGTAACTTCAGTAGACAGAGAGAAACCTTTGGGATTTGCAATGCAAAACCCATCTATTGTCTGATTTCTTCAGAGATGATGATCTAAGAATAATTTAAACGGAATAGAGAGAGAAATCTTGGCTGTTAGGGATTATTGAGAAAGATTGAGAACAAGAGATATAGCAGAGATTCAGGGAGAGAGAAGGAGATTGAGGGTGAGGGCGAGAAGGAGAGGGAGACTAATTTCGGGAGAGAGAAGAGGGAAAAGTTTTTGCGGGTAATGGATTTTTCCCCAAATGAGGAAGGGAAAATGGGATTCAAATCGTCTCATCCCGGAGATTCGGGAGGCGTGGCGGCGACCCCATTGGATGGTTGCTATGTGGAGGTTGGATGAATCCGACCCCTCCGTTTGAGCCGACAAGCCGAGCCGACAAGAGAGTGTCGGCTCGAATGGAGGGGTCGGATTCATCCGACCCCCACATGGGCGCCAACACGCCCGCCCGAATCTCAGGGATGAGACGATTTGGATCCGGGAAAATGTTATTGGTTTTGAGAAGAAAAAAACAAGGGAAAATTACAGTTACCACCCTCGTGGTTTTGCCAGAATTCCAACTTCCTCCCAAATTTTTCAAACAATTACGAATACCTCCTTTACAAGGATTAATAAATTACAACTAAATCCACACCATTAGGTATATTCTGTGGATTCAAATCGTCTTCTAGTACAAGGAGGAGGGAGATGCCCCCGTCGGATGGCCGACACGTGGCTCTCGAGAAAATCCGAACCCCACTTCTGAGCCGACACTCAGCCGACAGGGGTGTTGATTCGGACGGGGCATCTCTCTCCTCCCTGAAGTACAGGGAGGAGACAATTCGAATCCATATTCTTTTAGATGCTGATGGCTTATGGTCAATAATTTTCTAATGACCAAATTGACCCCAAATCTTTTAAACCCTGTGCCATCTCTCCTCCCATCTTTCCTCTCTCTCTCTCTCTCTCTCTCTCTCTCAGGAGAGAGAGTAGAGCTTGATAGTTGTCTTGTTCTCGTCTTGTTCTCGTTGTTTTTTTTTTTTTGATAAGTAGGTCCCAAGGAGATTCGAACTCATTACCTCTTAACTTTGAGGTGCTGATTTTTACCAACTGAGCTATCCCCTTGGAGTTTTTCTCATTATTTCTTTGTCGTCGTTCTTCTTCTTCTTGACTTTGCTAAGGCCCTATGCGTGTCTCGCGACTTCATCTACCTTGCAGGCATCCCCTACCCCACCTAACAACAACCGTCGTCGGCTTTGTCACTAGCACCCGCAGAGGAGGAGGCGGCCCCCAAGATTTCAATCATATCCTCAGTATCGGAATCTGCATCAGCATTGCTGACACCCGTCAATCCAATTTCAGGCGTAGTGAACGTGGTAACCAACATAGTGGATCAGTCCAGCACTAACGTCTGCCACGAAACTAAATTCCCAGATCTCTGCCTCTCCACCATCAAGCCCTTTCTCAATGGCGTTGCTGATCTGGTAATTGTTCTCGACATAGAAATCCAGGTCTGGAAAAATGGTATCTTGGCTGCCTCGACGGATGCCCTATAGAGGGCCCAGGACCAGAAGACTGGCCCTGACATGGCTTCCGTTCTAAAGGACTGCAACGACAGTTACAAGGACGCCTTGGACAACTTAAAGCATGCAGAGGATGCCATGAAAGCTCATGACATTGGCACCCTTAACACCTTGCTCGGCACGGCTATGACATATATTGGTGACTGCTATGATGAGACCACTGGGATGCAACCGGACCAACCACAGCCCATGTCCCATGAAGATGCTACTTTGACTCACCCAACCAACAATTGCCTTGCCATTGCTTCCTTGCTCAAGTGGTAGACATTTGAGACATCCTGAATCAGAATCCATTTCATGGGATTGTATTGGATTGGATTTTGAACTTCTCCTC
Organism: Protea cynaroides; assembly: GCA_028583415.1. NCBI lineage: Eukaryota > Viridiplantae > Streptophyta > Magnoliopsida > Proteales > Proteaceae > Protea > Protea cynaroides. The sequence goes on from CM053266.1 coordinate 23,179,264, forward strand.
TTCCCCCTGTTCAAGCCTTGGCTATTTATAATTCGTTTCCTCTGTTAGTCTTATTTAATCCATCATATCCTTTCCCATCGTTGTCGAGTGACAACCGATGCAACCGTGACGAGCCCAGATCTGCGGGTAGCCATGAAGTGGTATCATCTATCTTGGTTATATTTCCATCAAAAGTTAGCATTTGAAATACGTGCTCACCCCATTACTTTGAAGAATTGAAAACCAAATTTGAGGAGTTCGTAAACATGAACTTCCCATTCTTTGAAACTAATGTTGTACCGAATAGAACAGAGGTCAAGCAAATGGCTTTCGTCATCCCAGGAGCATCGTGTTTCAGATGGCGAGAGAGAAGGGATGACAGAGCAAAGAAAAAACAGAGGTCTCTCGTGGCTTTAGGGGTATAATTGTCTATTATAAGTTAAGTTTAATACTGTTAGAAAAAATAGGACAGTTGTAATTGATTGAAACGTTTGGGAGGAAGTTGAAATTCGGGCAAACCATAGGGGAGGTAGCTATAATTTACCCAAAAATAATTACAACAAAATATGATGTAAGCCGACTTCGGCTTATAAAAAATAACGAATTGGGAGAGTAAATTTATACAAAATCAAAGGAACCAAAAGGGAGGTGAAGTGCATAAATGAATTTTGAAATTTTTTGAGGTAAAAAAAAAATAATTGATGGAAGTGAAGGGGTGACTTACTTCTCTTCTAGAATATAAATCAATTCCAAAGGTGGCCTACAACTCTTCTAGGATATAGGTAAAGAATAAAATTCCAACTCTTTTAGGATGGAATAAAACTTCTTCAAGATTTCAAGGGAGAACTCTTCTAGGTTCAAGAATTGCACTTAGGCAAATTTCATTCATAAGAATCACTTCAAATTATCTCTAGCCTTTTATAGGTATAATAGATAAAATAAAAAGACAATCATACCCTTAAATCTAAAGACTGAAAATACAAAATAGAAAATAATAAATGATAGATTAAATAATAAACTCTTCCAATGCAAGGGTTACTCCAATGAGCATTGATGCAAGTTCCAAAGTCTTGATACAAGGTTCAATGTCTTGATGTAAAGTCCAATGTAGAGAAGATTCTAGAAACATTGAATAGAAAATGTCACCTCACTCTCCACAAGGGACTTGAAAGATCACCAAAAAAAGGACTGATTTTAAGGGACTAGGACTAGATTCATTGGTTATTTTGTAGCTTGGTTCATACCTTGATTCGATGCCAAATGGGTTTGTGGACTTGGGCTTTGATGCAGGTCAATCTCCGTAATTGGACTGCATTATTCCCCCCTTGTGAGAAAGAATTCATCTCAAAATTTGGGTCTTCTTCGTTGCCCATAAATGGTGTTAAATGACGCACATTAAAAACATCATGAATCTTTATATGGGGTGGAAGCTTGAGCTGATATGTATTGGGATTGATGCATGCCCGAACTTCAAGAGGTCTAATCTTTTGATCACTAAGCTTGTTATAGCTTCCAACTGGATGCCGTTCCGGTGGCAAGTAAGCCCAAACAAAATCACTGGGTTCATAGATTACCACACGGCATCGCTTATCAAAGGCCTCTTTGTAGAGCTTTGTTTTGTCTTGAAGCTTTTGGTATACATTTTCATGGATTTGCCTCATTTCAGATCTTCAACTTTGCCAATGGACTTTTTCAGAAATGTAATGAGTGAGAGGTCAAGTGCCGACTTGGCTTATCTCCTATAAACAATGACAAAGGGACTATAACCCGTGGTTCGATTCACTAAACAATTAAAGGCAAACTCACCAGAAGATAATGGATTTTTCCAAGAGCGGGCGTTGTCATCGATCAAAGTCTGCAACAAGTTTTCTAAAGATCGGTTGATTACTTCAGTTTGACCATCGGTTTGAGGGTGGAACACAGTACTAAACTGCAGTTTGGTACCAATACTTTTCTAAAGTTGCTACAAAAAATGACTAAGGAATTTCTCGATCAGAAGTGATGAGCTTAGGGAGACCACGCAATTTGTAAACTTCTTTAAAGAAAAGATCGACGATATGGGATGCATCCATTGTTTTGCAACAAGGAATGAAGTGGGCCATCTTTGAGAATCTATTAAACACTAAAAAAATTAAATCCATACCTCGTAAAGGCCTGCATTGGTGTTTTGTCCCTTTCCTACTTGGCACTTTCGATACTTCATCACATGACATTGCACATCTCTCTTGAGGAAAGGCCAAAAGTACTTGGTCACAACTAAGTGTAGAATCTTATCTCTCCCAAAGTGTCCTTCGTTATGTATCTCTTCAATCACCTTTTGTCGTAAGGAGCAATCTGGTATGCACAAGCGATTTCCTTTGAAAAGGAACCCATTACAAAGAGTAAAATCAGCAAGGACCTTATCTTTTGCATCCGAAAGAAGTTTAGAGAAGTATTCATCTTCTTCATAAAGCTCTTGAAAAGATTCAAAACCAAGTACAGTAGTACGCATCATAGAAACCAAACCCTTCTTGCAGCTAAGAGCATCGACAACTCGATTTTGAACACCGGCCTTGTGTTTTATATGGAAGTTTAATCCTTGAAGATACTCCACCCATGTTGCTCATCAAAAATTGAGCTTTTGTTAATCTGAAATATACTTTAGAGCTTCATGGTCAGTGTACAAAACAAACTCCCTATGAATCAAATATGGTCTCCAATGCTCAAAGGTACTAAAGAGAGCATAAAACTCTAAATCATAAATACTATAACTGAGCTTAGCCCATTTAACTTTTCGTTAAAGAAAGTTATGGGACATCCTCCTTGACTCAGGACTCTTCTAATGCATGTTCCAAAAACATCACAATGTACCTGAAAAATAACATCAAAATTTAGAAAAGCTAGAACCAGGGCAGTGCTTAATTTCTTTTTGAGTTGCTCAAAACTCTGTTGGACTTCATTGGTCTATTCAAAGGCTCCTTTTTTATGCAAGATGTGAGTAGGGCTACTAAAGAACTGAAATGGATAATGAATCGTCGATAGAAAGATGTCAATCCATGGAAGCTACGAACATCATGAACGTTAGTTGGAGTTGGTCATTCTTGAATCACTTTGATCTTTGCTTTATCAACGGAGATGCCATCATTGGAGATGTTGAAATCTAAAAAGAGAATGTTCTCCAGCATAAAGTAACACTTGTCAAGGGCTGCATAAAGACTCTCCTTCATTAGGGTGAGTAATACTTCTTGGAGATGCTGCAAATGTTCATTAGTAGTCTTAGTATAAATAAGTATATTATCAAAGTAGACCACTACAAATCTTCTAAGGTAAGGCTTTAAGATTTGGTTCATAAACTTCATGAAAGTGGATGGGGCTAGCCACTCAAATAGTCCATCTTTGGTCTTGAAAGCCGTCTTCTATTCGTCTCCAGGTCTAATTCGGATTTGATGATAACACTTTTCAAATCAAGCTTCGAGAAAATAGTAATACCAGATAGATTATCCAAGAGATCATCAAGGTGGGGAATGGAAAAATGGTACTTGACCATGATCTTATTAATGGCTCGACTATCAACACACATCCTCTATGTTCAATTCTTTTTTGGGCACTAAGAGTGCCGACACAGCACAAGGACTAAGACTAAGGCTTTCTCGAATGAACCCTTTGGATAAGAGTTTTGTAACTTGTCGTTGCAACTCGACATGTACAGTAGGACTTATCCGATAATGAGGTAAATGAGGGAGAGGAGCACCGAGTACCAAATCTAGTTGATGTTGAATTTCTCTCATTGGAGGGAGACCCGAGGGTAGGTCAGATGGAAAAACATCTTGAAACTCACTTAATAGTGGTTTCACTTGGCCTAGAATAGTTGACATTTGTACATCATACTCTGATTTGTTTAGCATTATATACACAACATATACTCCTTCCATAGCACCATTTACATCCCTTATTGTGAGTAAATTTGGGATTGGGGAATTTTTCATCAATGGAGACCTGAGAGGCTCATTGCTAAATGTCAAAATAATTCTTTTCTTATCAAATTCAAAAGAATAATTGTTATTCCTCCCATTATGAGTAATTCTCCAATCAAATTTCCAAGGACGGCCAAGAATGATGTGGCTAGCATCCATGGGCAATACATCACATCATATCTTATCATAATATATAGATGCAATGGAAAGATGAACAAGGCATTTTTTTAAAAATGGTTACGTCACTACCACACTATAGCCAAGACATTTGTAGGGTGTAGGATATTATTTCAAGTCTAATTTCAACTTTCGAGCCACCTCCTCTGAAATTACATTCTCACAACATCCGAAATCAATGACAAGTTGGCATACCTTACCAGAAATGGTACATGCTATGTGGAATATATTGTTATGTAACCATTGGTTTCCAGTTTCTTATTTTGGGGTGAGAAATATATTTTTCATCATGAGGAGTTATCTAGAATCGACATGGAACACTTCTCCATCTTCTTTATGATCTTCCTCTAAAATATCATCATTATCAACATCCTCAGCATTGAATTCATATTCTTGGTCCTCAAAACCCAACAAGACACTTTTGCCCTTATGAGAGTTTTTGACATTTCGACAATTACTTGCTCAGTGGTCAATCTCTCCATAAGAATAACATTTTGTACCGACAGAGGAACTTGAACCAGTTTGGGCCGTAGAATTAGTAACCTCTGATTGAGTACACAACTTCTCCATGTTAAAGGAACGGTCAAGAGGATTACTTGATTTAGTAGTACTCACCGGATTTCGATTTGACCAATTAGAGGTGAAAGTGGATTGTTATTTTCGACTTTGAGAACGTTCCACTTTATGGGTTCTTTAATGTGCATCTCCCATATCCCAAATGTCAAAGACTTCCAGGACCTCTTGAATGTAAGATTGTAGTACATTCAAGTATTTGTTTACAAGTATATCTTTCGGATTTATAATGTTGTCACGAATCACCAATTCATTGAACTCATTGGTGTATTGGTCTACCGTGCGTGTACCTTGTCTCAAATTTTGGTACCATTGATAGAGCTCTCTCTTATAACCTTTGGGAAGGAAGTACTTTCACATCTTGTCTTTCATCTTTCTCCATAAAGTAATGGATGCTTTGCCAATGGATTGACGTGTTTGCTTCTCATGTCGCCACCAAGCAATGGCCTTGCCTCGAAATCGCATGGAAATTATGCCAACCCGATGATTGTCTGAGATATTTATATGCTCAAAAACTTCATTTATAAGAGTTAACCAATTAAGAATTTCATCAGGAGGATCAATACCTGAAAATTGACTTCTTTTTCCCAGTCTCGTTCTCCACCTCCTTGAGAGTAGTGTGGATGAAGCCCTCTTGCTATGGGTTCAAAACCTTCTGACAAGGAATCATCGAATCTATCTTCTCTTTAATTTGGTAGATTGTTACCATCTCAGAGTCTCAGAACCTCGAGAGTAAGGTTCTCAATTTGTTCTTGCATTCCTTATTGTATTTGCAAGGCTTGTGCTAATGCATCATCATTGATGGTGGTAGTACGACTACCTTGGCCACCTTCACCATCCTCGACCACCTTAAAATTTTGGGGCCATAATATCTCCCCTCCTTTGCTCTAATACCAAATGATGTAAGCCGACTTTGGCTTATAAAAAATAACTGATCAAGAGAGTGAATTTATGCAAAATCAAATGAACCAAAAGGGAGGTGAAGTGAATAAATAAATTTTAAAATTTTTTAAAGTAAAAAGAAAATAATTGATGGAAGTGAAGGTGGGGTGACTTACTTCTCTTCTAGGATATAAATCAACTCCAAAGGTGGCCTACAACTCTTCTAGGATGTAGGTGAAGAATAAAATTCTAACTCATCTAAGATGGAATGAAACTTCTTCAAGGTTTCAAGAGAGAACTCTTTTAGGTTCAAGAATTGCACTTAAGTAAATTTCATTCATATGAATCACTTCAAATTGTTTTTGCATTACAAGCTAACTTTTGTAACTTTTTATAAGCATAATAGAGAAAATAAAAAGATAATCATACCCTTGAATTCAAGGGCTGAAAATATAAAACATAAAATAATAAATGATAGATTAAATAATGGACTCTTCCAATGCAAGGGGTTACTCCAATGAGTATTGATGCAAGTTTTAAAGTCTTGATACAAGATTTAATATCTTGAAGAAAGTTTCAATGTCTTGATGCAAATTCTAATATAGAGAAGATTCTAGAAACATTAAATAGAAAATACCACTTCACTCTCCACTAAGGACTTGAAAGATCACCAAAAAAGAACTGATTTCAAGGGACTAAGGCCAAGTTCATTGATTTTTTTTGTAGTTTGGTTCATACCTTGGTCCTGGACCAAATGGGCTTTGTGAGCTTGAGCTTTGGTATGGGTCGATCTTCGTAATTGGACTGCATTAAAATACTATAACCGTCGTATTAAAATACAGTATATGTAATGGGAACTTGTTCCCATCATAAAAGACCTACGCAGGATACAGGTAAAACAAAGTGGGAAAGCTATACATGACGGAAAGGAAAAACTAACATAATGAATTGATTATTTACAACAGCAAAACAAACCATTGTAATTAATTAATTATGTACGACGATACTAACAAACCATCTTAATTAACTAACTATATGAGATGGAAATTATAAAACCATCGTAACTAAGTACTTACATAAAATGACAATCAAAAACTATCCTAAAAATAATTAGTTATCAAGGAATATATAAATCGACGTAATGAGACGTGTGGGTAGGCTTTAAAGAAAGAAGAATAAAATGCTTCTTAAATATTACTTATATACTATGGTAATAGGAAACCGTTGTATAAAAGTGACTATATAGGGCAGGAATATAAACAAGTCATAAAAGCATATTATTTACAATCGATTAAACAACCGCTACAAAAAAATTGTCATAAATAACCTCTCTTTTTTTATGTTGAATAAAATTCTCCTTTATTGCTATTAGTATATGATAAGTGTGTGATTTTTATATTTTTATTCATTTTACACTATGTTTTTTAATATGTTTTATGCCTTATTGAGTTTATTAGAATTTATTTTATAAGTTTAACATATTTCAGAAATTTTGTGAATTAATTGCACAAAGATAAGAAAATTTCAGCATTCTTAATATTGACATTCTAAGCTTCATGCAGATTTTTCACGTGGAAATAGTTTCAAAATTGAAAAGTGATATTCAGTAAAGTTGTAGAGGAAGTTTAAAGCTTTCTAGAATGGTATTATGAAGAAAAATCCGAGTTCAATTGGGCCTCCTAATGTTACCTCAAAATTTGACACGAAAACCTAATCTTAATCCGAATAGGAGTAGGAAAGTTACCACACATGGAAGCCGCATGATCTGATTAAAGCATTCAACGGTGGATGAAATTTTTACTCAAGTTAGAAAACCTGAAATAGAAGAAGTTGAATTGATTGGTATTAGAATCAGATAGGGAAACTAACATTCTAGAAAACTCGAAGGAAGAAAGAAAATTCTACAATTTTAAAATTCTAAAAAAAGAAGAAAAAATCTAAACTACTAAAGATTACCAATGCTCTATATATAGAGCACTAGTGTTGAAGATAATTAATCTTTCTCTTTTGCTGAAAATTTCAATCTCTTTATCTCTCTCTTTTTCTCTTGGAATGATTTTTCTTCTATCTCTTTCTAAAAGGATTGTAATGTCTGGCTAATTTCTCATTCAGTTCAAGAGAATTTTGAAGCTCAAACTCATGTCAATAGTATAATCGTATTTGCATAATGTTGTTCTTCTTTTCTCTTTTATAGAAATTATTTATTTCATTCTTCTCTCTTCATCTATGATGTTTGTCTGAGTAATTCAGTAATGGCCTGCTGAATCGATTAGATTGCTATTGATTGCTAGATCAAGAAACTGTGATCCGTAACTGTTTTTAATCATAAGTAACAAACAGTGGTAGATGATTATGTCTAAGTATTTTTTTTTTTTAATCTCATCACTGTGAATGAAATAACCTAAGTTAAATAATCTCTGCTTGTATGTGATTGTTGTTTAGATTGATCTATTTTTCTTTCTCTTAGTGCTACCATTAAATTAAACATTGAGAGTTTATTCTGTGTTGTTCAATGGTTAAATCTCTCTGAAGAGCTTGTTTCGGTACAGATATTCAAGGAAAAACTCGGGTAACAAAGCTTATTGTTATCTAGGGTTTTTAATTATGGTTGTGAAGAGGAGATTAAAGTTGCGATTAATTTTACTCATTGCATGTGTGGGTGGAGATTGAACCAAGAACTGAATCTACTCATCTAATTATTTTTCCATTGAAATTCTATCTATTTACTTTCAGTTTGATTCAACCAACCAAACCCCCCCCCCCCTTTTTTCTTACTGTATTTGCTTAGTATTACTTAGCATGTTTAGGTTGAGTAGAATATAAATTCTAATTAAATCATTCTCTATGGGATCAACCGTTGCTTACTCTATTTATAGTTTAATAATTAGGTCAGTAAAGGAATACATAATTAATTTGGTGCATTCAACACTCTACCAAATTTTGGCGCTATTACCAGGGAGTGAATTTTGGTTAGTTTTTATATCTTTTCTCACTTAAATTCTTTCAGTTTAGTATATTTTCATTCAATTTTTTTTTTTTCAATTTAGTTTATTATTTTTATTGGTTCAGTAAAAAAAAATAAAAATAATTTATTTTTTTCTAATCGTAGTGTTTTTTAAAGAACGACAATTGTCATTTTTATTGTTTTAGTGTTTTATTTTTCTTTCAAAAAATTTTCAGTCTAGCGTTGTTTCCTTTTCTTCTTAATTTTTTTTAATTATTTAATTATCTTAGCTAATTGGGGAGTTTATGATTCTAACGCTATCCACTCAAAAAGGAAATCTGAATATTGATCCAAAACTTGAATGTACCGTACGTTAGATAAGGAAATAAGCTAGGCAGATTATGACAGAAAGATAATCAATCCCTCTCACAGGATTTATTTTTGAAAGTTCTTCTAAAATGACTCTGAACAAGAAGAAAAATTGACTGAAAATAACAGGACATTAAAGGAGTTGGCGACTCCTAATTTTAACCAGCAACCCTTGTGTTTTCAATGTCCTAATTTAGATGTAGTCTTTAAACTTAAATCTAGATTGATTCATTTACTATCTACATTCCGTGGTCTTGCAGGTGAAGATCCAAATAAATATCTGAAGGAATTCCATGTAGTGTGTTCTAGCATGAAATCGACAATAGTGTCAAAAAAACAGATTAAATTACGAGTCTTTTTCTTTTCATTATCAGACGATGTAAAAGATTGGCTCTATTACCTACCATCTGGGACAATCATTATATGGAACAAAGTCAAAAGGTAATTTTTAGAAAAATACTTCCCAGCCTCTAAAGCCGCCACCATCAAAAAAGAAATCTGTAGCATATGATAATTACTAGAGAAACACTCTATAAATATTATGAGCATTTCAAGAAACTATGTGTCAGCTATCTACACCACCAAATAAGTGATCAACTCCTAATTCAGTATTTTTATGAAGCATTATTACACATAGAAAGAAACATGATAGATGCAGCAAGTGGAGGAGCTTTAGTGGATAAAACCCCTAAACCTGTAAGAAGGTTAATTGCAAACATGATTTTAAATTCCTAACAGTTTGGTACAAGAAATGATACACCAAACAAAAAGATGAATGAGGTAAACACATCTTCCCTTGAACAATAATTATCTGACCTTATCTCTCTTGTTAGACAGATAGCTATAGTGAATATGCAGATAAGAGTATAGGATATGTTCGATGCCAAACACTCAACTAATATGTGTCCAACACTTCAAGAAGGACCTACCGAACAAACCAACGCTGCAAGTAACTTCCCAAACCCACCCAGGTAGTATGATCTATACTCTAACACGTACAATCCATATTGAAGAGATCATCCAAACATGAACTATGGAGGAAATAGACCAGTAGGGCAAAACTTCTATTAAAATAGACAGCCAACATTTCAACCCAAACCACCTATCCCTCAAAATTCAAACTCATCATTAGAGGACATAGTTAAATCTCTCACTCTAATACCCAATAGTTTCAAAAGAAAACAAGATCTAGTATTCAGAATCTAGAGAGTCAGGTGAATCAAATGGCAACTGCTATGAGTCGTTTAGAAGCTTAAATTGGAAAAAAAAATAACCATCACAAACAGTTGTAAATCCAAAAGAGAGTGTGCATGCAATAACACTCTAAAGTGGTAAAGAACTTAAGGAACCAAAATAGGTGATTCTGAAGAAGAAATTAAAAAATAAAAATAAAGAAAGATAGAACAGCAGTTCAACCTAAGGTAATGCCTAACCCTTCTATTTTGTCTAAGGCTAATCCTCTTATCTTTCCTAGTAGATTCGTAAAATCCAAGAAAGAAGATAAGGATAAGGAAATTATAGATTTATTTCGTAAAGTGGAGGTAAATATACCCCTGTTGGATGCAATCAAACAGGTACCCGAGTATGTAAAATTTCTTAAAGAGTTATGCACTAACAAAAGGAAGCTGAACGGTAATGAAATATTAAATATGGGAGAAAATATCTCAACAATCCTCCAAAGAAAACTTTCTCCCAAATGCAAAGACCCAGGTATGTTCACTATTCCCTATAAGATAGGTAGTACCAGAATTGAGAGCGCTATGATAGATTTATGAACATCTATCAATGTAATGCCAAAATCCATTTATGCTTCATTAAATCTAATCCCCTTAAAAGAAACTGGTGTTATTATCCAACTGGTTGATCTTACTAAAGCATACCCGGAAGGGGTACTTGAGGATGTTCTTGTGCAGATAAATAAGTTAGGATTTTCAGCTGTTTTCTATATTCTAGACATGGAAGATGATGTCTCACCTAATCTTATACAAATCTTATTAAGAAGACCACTCTTGAATACAGCTCAATTAAGATAGACGTTCATGATAGTACCCTCACAATGGAATTTGATGACGAAGTAATTCGTTTTAATATTTTTGGAGCAATGAAACATTCTAATGATGTTGATTTGGTATTTGCTATTAATACTATTGACACCATAGTACAGGACATTTTTGAGCTAATAACAAGACTGAGCTAAAGGTTGCTATTACCAAACATCTTGAGTAGGAAAAAAAAAAAAAAAAAAAGAGATAGCAATCAGTAAAGAATTGAAGGAAATTGTGGCAACTTTACAGACTTTAAAATCGATTCTAAAAAAATGTAAAGTTTCTTTTATAAAGCTATCTGATTCTCACCATAAATTGTTACCTTCTATTTTGCAAATCATTACCCTAGAATTGAAGCCATTACCGGCCCATTTAAACTACGGGTACTTATGAGAAAATGAAACATTGTCGGTAATCATTGTGAAGAATTTGACACCTAGTAAAGAAGAAAAGTTGGTTCGGATGCTAAGGACTCATAAAGAATACTGGGCCTATTGGGAGATCATGCATTGCAATATTAATATGAATGAAGCTGGTATTCAAAGGAAGTTGCAACTGCAAGGACTTGAAGAGTTGAAGAATGATGCCTACGAGAGTTTCAGCCTTTACAAAGCAAAAACCAAGGCCTTTCATGATAAGATGATTTCTAGAAAAAAAATTTGTTGTTGACTAGAAAATTCTTCTTTTTCATTCACGGTTAAAATTATTTTCAGGTAAGTTGCGTTCTCATTAAATTGGCCCTTTCGTTATGACTAACGTATTTCCTCATGATGCAGTGGAAATAAACAGTTTGAAAACAAACAAAATGTTTAAGATGAATGGTCACAAACTTAAACCTTACTATGATGGTTTTCAAATGGACAATGTTAAAGAAGTAGGACTAGTAGATCCACATTATGAGGAGTGGTAGACAGAGCTAGAGTCAACTAACGACGTTAAATAAATGCACTACTTGGGAGGCAACCCAAGAAAACATATTTGTCTTTCTTCTCTCTATTAATTGTTTTCTTTTATGTTATTACTTTCCATTGAAGACAATATCAGATTTAAGTATGGGGGGAAAAATTAGGATCCATCGTAAGGAATTTAGTTTTATTTAGAGTTTTAAGTTTTATTTAGCTTTTATTTAGTTTTGTTTTGTGTCATGTTGTTAGAGAATTAAGTTTTAACATTAGTTTTTTGTAAAATCATACACTCTTTCTATGGTTTTGACACAAAAACAGAAGGAGAGAGAGACTTAGGACACCATCACATACGACGTAATAAAAACTAATGTGAGGATAGTACTTAGTTTGTATCTTGAAGTGGGAATCGAGTTAGAAAATGCATACTACCTCACCTAAAGGTATGAATCTTTTATGGTTGTAGTTGATAATTTAAGCCTTTGATTAAAGCTGAGACTTTCTTATAAAAAAAATTAAATTAAAATAATAATAAGAGTTTATGTTCTTAGAATTAGATAGGGTATTCTGCCTCAGGAAGTGAGGTGTCTTGATTGAAATTCCTTGGATGAGATTTCTTAAAAAAAAAATAATATACTCTCTAGCATCAATGTCCTTAAGAATATATGCAAAAAGCGAAGCTACATAAGTAACATGAGAATGCATAACCACCTGCACTTCTAACATGAGAATGCATAACCACCTGCACTTCTCAAGCCAACTGTAGTGGAGTTGCTTAGAAAAGAAAAATGCAGAAAAGAAATATAAAATTAAAGTATTGAAATCTGAATAAGGTCAAATAGGTTCTACATCTTGGGTCTTGGTTACCAGTGTATTACCATAGGTTTTACCTTAAGAAAATGTATGCTTGAAAGATATAACAATATTTCCTAATTAAAGATACGTACTTAGTATTTAAATCATATGAAATAATAAAATTTAAGTGTGAGGGTTTTCCTATTTTTTTAATCCCAGGTTGAGTACATTAACTAATAGGATGTGTGTAAGGATGTAAATGGATAATCGAAAATCCAAATTTAATTTGAATCCGCATCCATTTAGGGGAATCTAAATTTTAACAATCGGATTCAGATGCGAATTCGGATATGTGGGATCAGAGGCGGATGCAGATTCGGATAGTACCCTAAATTAGTGGATATAATCCACTCTAATTCATTTAAGTATTTAAACAGTTTTATATTAAATAATATTAAAAACTTACCAAGACCTACAATATTTCTAACCTTTTAGGATTTCCATTCCATACTACAAAAATATTAAAATCTCCTAGCTTTACGTCTCCACCTAATTTTTATATTAAATAATATTAAAAACTCTTAATCTACCGTATTAATTTTCGTATAAAAAAATATTAAAACCTCTTCACCTAATTTCTAGGATTCAGTTTTTATATTAAATAATATTAAAAATTCTTAATTGTATTTCTAAGATTAATTTCTATAATAAAAAATATTAAAACCTCCTGAGTCTTGACTATACGCCTCCACCTAATTTTTAGGATTCAGTTTCTATATTAAATAATATTAAAAACTCTTAATCTACCGTATTTCTAAGATTAATTTATGTTTAAAAAAAACATTAAAACCTAGAATTGAGTTTCTATATTAATATTAAAACTCTTTACTATAGTATTTATAGGTTTAATTTTCATATTAAAAAATATTAAAACAGGAGATTGAGTTTCTATGTTAGAAAAGTATTAAAACTCTGTGTCTACTACCTTATTTATAACATTAATTTCTATATTAACAAAATATTAAACATGAGATTGAGTTTTCATATTAAAAAAAAAAATTAAAACTCTTCACCTACCATATTTCTAGGTTTAGTTTCCATATTAAAACCTAACTTCACTTTTTTACGTCTCCAATAGAACTGCTGACTCCTTCTCATTTCTCAGTAGAATGTGATTCAAATTTAAACCTATCTTCTCTCCCAACACTCAATGCAGATTACATACTGCTCCATCAAAAAGCAAGATGATAAGAATATTCTTTCAAGCCTCAACCATCTTCTCTCTCAAGTTCTGTTTACTTGTGAAATCTCTCTCTCTCTCTCTCTCTCTCTCTCTCTCTCTCTCTCTCTCTCTCTCTCTCTCTCTCTCTCTCTCTCTCTCTCTCTCTCTCTGTTGAAGCAAAGATTCTTTGGTTGTAAAATTTCTGCAATAAAGAGGAGAGACAAGCACAGCCATAGTGCTTTTTGGGTAAATCAGGATTCGAATTGAATTTTAAACGGATATCTAGTTAAAATGCATATTCGAATTAGGATTTAAATTTTAGAAATCAGCCGGATGTGGAGGCAAATTCAGATAACGTCGTTAGGAGCTGGATTCGAATTCGGATAGTAGTCTATCCGTGCCGAATCTGATCCATTTACATCCTTAGATGTATGTATATCTTTTCTCCTAAATACCAAAGTTAAAGTTTAAAATTTTTATATGAATTTTATGTGTTTATTCTCTGAAAATACTCACGAAACACAACTAGCCCACTAGGAGTGACATAGAGGTTTAAAGGCTTGTTGTATGTGTTAAGTGCAATTGTGATTCCTACGAAAGAAAATTAAAAAAAAATTTATATTTTTCTTTTCCTGAAGACTTGCAAAAACTAAGTGTGGGGGTATTTGATAAGTGTATGATTTTTATATTTTTATTTCCCTTGTTCTATATTTTTTAATATATTTTATGCCTTATTGAGCTGATTAGAATTTATTTTATAAATTTGTCATATTTTAGAGACTTTGTAAATTAATTGCACAAAAATAAAAAAAAATTAACATTCTTAATATTGATGTTCAGAGCTTCATACATGTTTTTGACGTGGAAAGAGTTTCAGAATTGAAAAGTGGTTTTCAGTAAAGTTGTAGAAGAAGTCTTAAGTTTTCTAGAATAATATTATGGAGAAAAATCCGAGTTCGTTTGGGCCTCCAAATGTTACCTCAAAATCTGATCTGAATCTGAATCGAAAAAGAAAAGTTATTACACATGGAAATCGCACAATTTGATTAAAGCATTCAATGGTGGATGAAATTTTCATAAAGAGTTTCCTACTCAAGTTAGGAAACCTAAAATAGAAGATGTTGAATTAATTTGGTATTTGAGTCAGATAGGAAAACTACCATTCTAAAAGACTCCAAGGAAGAAAGGAAACTCTACAATTTTAGAATTCTAAACAAAAAAAGAAATCTAAGCTACTAAAGATTATCAATGCTCTATATATACAGCACTGGTGTTGAAGATAATTAATCTCTCTCTTTTGCTTGAAATTTCAATCTCTTTCTCTCTCTCTTTTTCTATTGGAATGATTTTTCTTCTATCTCTCTCTAAAAGGTTTGAAATGTCTGGTTAATTTCTCATTCAGTTCAAGAGAATTTTGAAGCCCAAACTCATATCAATAGTATAATCGTATTTGAGTAACGTTGTTCTTCTTTTCTCTTTTATGGGGATTATTTATTTCATTATTCTCTCTTTATCTATGATATTTGTCTGAATAATTCAATAATGGTCTGCTGAATCGGTTAGATTGATATAGATTGCTAAATCTATAAACTATGATCCATAATTGTCGTGTTTCTAATCACAAATAGCAAACAGTGGTAGATGATTATGTTTAAGTTTTCATCTCACTACTGTGAATAAAATAACTAAGTTAAATAATCCTCCCGTTTGTGTGTAATTGTTGCTTAGATTGATTTGTTTATCTCTCTCTTAATGTTGCCATTGAATTAAACATTAAGAGCTTATTCAGTGTCATTCAATGGTTAGATCTCTCTAAAGAGCTTATTTCAGTAGAGATATTTAAGGAAAAACTCGGATTACAGAGTTTATTGTTATCTAGAGTTTTTAATTTTGATTGTAAAGAAGAAATTAAAGTTGCGATTAATTTTACTCATTGCATGTGTGAGTGGAGATTGAACCAAGAACTGAATCTTCTCATCTAATTATTTTTTCATTTAAATTCTATCTGTTTACTTTTAATTTGATTCAACCAACCAAAACCCTCTTTTGTTATTGTAATTGTTTAATATTACTTAACATGTTTAGGTTGAGTAGAATATAAATTCTAATCAAATCATTCTCTGTGGGATCGACATTTGCTTATCCTATTTACAGTTTATTAATTAAGTCAATGAAGAAATACATAATTAATTTGACGCATTCGACACGCTACTAATATCTTTGAACCAAAATTGAATTCTACTTTTTATTCTGAAATCTTGTTTAGTTTCAAATTTCAATTTGGAAATATTGAAACCATATAAAGTCTTGAAGACTTGGTGAGCTTCTCTCCCTTAACAATATGAAAGAATTTTTTGGAGTGTTATCCTCATTTTTCCTGGATTTCTGTCAAGTACAGAATCCTATCTTTTACGTACATTTCGACCATTATTTATTCAGAATAGGAAACATTTCTATTTTTCCTGGATTTCTGTCAAGGATTACATTTCGACCATTATTTATTCAGAATAGGAAACATTTCTATTTCACAAAGCCACATCTATTAGCTTTAAATCCCAATTTGAATCATCCCAATCCCATATCTGAGCAGAAAATTATTTACAATTTTAGTCATTCTGTCCGAATTTTATGTTTCTAAGTATGATTACTCTCATGATGTGAGTTTGAACCACCACGAGGGAATAATTAGACCACAATGTCTCTTTTCCAACACTAAACAAAACAACATGACAAATTGCATGATTCAGTGTACAAGAAAAGGTACGAAACATCAAAGGACCTTTTCCAGCAAGTGGGCATTGGTTTTTATGCCTTTTGAAGATTCTTCTTCAATGGTTAAGGTTAAACCCCATAGCCGCCATTAGAAGTCAAAAGCCAAACCAGGAAGATGAAAATCAGTAATGTGCATTCAACACGGTAGAAAGCGAACCACTCAAATAAAATTGTCTCCTGATGTTTTAATTCCTCTGCCGGGATTCAATGACTGAAGTTCACTGAGTGCATATATCGATATATTAATATATATACACCAGATGAATTTCAACTGTTAAGTCACGATTGAAATCTTTCCAACAACAGGACATGATTTGATCCCCCACTGAACTTGTATTTTTGTTTTGTTTTGCTATGATTCAATCCTGGTTTTATCACAAACCGTTTTGATGGGTTGACACAAAAGACTAATCAGACCCAAACATATGGCTCATACCCATGTCCACTTCTGCCCTCGGGTTAATGTAAGGGTGTCAAAGTTGCGGTCGGACTACACTGATTTAACCTGAGACCAAAGCGGATCGAAATGTTATTAGTTATGTTTCGGGTTGCTCTTTGTCATACTCTACTACTGGTCCTAATCCAGTCCAGGCTAGCCCGATAAGTGTCAAAAAAAATCAATCCGAATTGGCACAAATCAACCCAATTTAGATTGAATAGTAAGATTCTAGCTTCTTTTTCTTTTTCTTTTTCTGTATTTATTTCCTATTGGGTTCCAATTGGATCCGAACCAAACCAGATCAAACCAAACCAATATCAACTGAATAAGCTAAGCCCAATAAGAAATCGAAACTAAACCAGGCCCAGTTGTTACCGTTCACAACGCAAACCGTCCAGCCCAAACCTCTTATCGGACATGTTTCAGGCTGACCCTATAAATATCAATACCGATTTAGCCCAGACCGAACCGACCCATTGACACCCTTAACTTAATGCACCTATTTAATTTTGTATAATTACTTACCAACTTGCGGCATCATCCTCTCGAATGTTTCTCTAGGTCGCCTATGTCGGCCTAACACTTGTAAAATAAAAGATTCAGTGGCATCCAACCCAAATTCTTTGAATCAACATGTAGAATAAACATAACCTTTTTCATAATGTAATATAAAAAAAAGGGTTGTCAAAGTGGGTTTAAACTTTACACCCATTGGGTCGAAGTGGATTTATACCTTGTAGCACAAGTTAAACCAATCATTTTAAAAGCAAATTAATCATGCCTTAAGTATAAATATTTTAATATAATATGATTTGTCTCAAATTATACAGTTGGTTAAGTTAATGATCCAAATTGGAGTTACTCTGCCACTGAATCACAGAAAAGGGATTATTCAACAACTTCAGACGAGTTCCTTCTAAATAGATTCATATTCATGGGAAAAACTAGATTTGATACATCCACCAAAATTAATTTTCATTGGACTTTGTGCCTTTCATAATTGAGTATAAATTATTCAAACTTTTTTTTTATTGGTTTCATTATAAAAAATCAATTTTTAACATGATACACAAAAACTGTAAAACTGTCACCTTTTGACTGATAAAGTGTGGAGCAAACAAGAGGGAGATTTACCTTTTGCTTTTTTTTTTTATGGTGAAAATCTTTTGATTTCAGAGCACCCATTTTCTTAACAGTTTTCCATGTATGTTTATTGACAAGTTGGACAGGAAAGTTGTCATCAGTCCTTGTGATTTCATTTTTAATTTGATAAAATTGTGATTTCATTTTGATCGATAGAACCAGAATACTTTATCTTTGGATCCGCATCCTCTTCTCTCAGTCATTATAGGAGGACAGTGGCAACCTCTCTCGAATGATCGCCACGTAATTCTTGATGAATCTGAGACCTACGTACAAGCCGGTACCCAGCCCACAAGCCAAGCCGACAGGGGGTGTCGGCTCTGACGTGGGTCTCGAATTCACCCGAGAACCATGTGACGGCCATCCGAGTGAGGTTGCCGAGTCCTCCCAGAATGACTGGGAGGAGACGATGTGAATCCCTTTATCTTTGGAATACCAACTAAGGTTCTTATCAACATGGCTGTATTACTAAAATAGGGAAATCCTTCTGAGCAGTCCAACTCTTATTATTCCGTCAATATGCGTCACAATCATTATCTTAAATATATGAGATGGAATTGAGATATAAAATTCAAAATAAACTTAAAAATAACTTATTCAAATATTTCATATATTTATCCATGGACCCTCCAAAGTAAGCAATAAAATCATCATTAAATTGATGTATTACATGCGACAAAAGAACTATAGAGTTGAGTCGTAGTCAAAACTATTCTTCTTAAAATCTTAGTCGCCCTCTATGGTGCAAATCGGGTTCTTTATGAACCAATTTCCAAGATAAACAACTCTTAAAAATTAGAAAGTGTTGCACTTACTCTCGTGGTTTATTCAGAGATTCATAAGTCTATGCTCAATATGTAAAATCAATGCAATAGTGGTGTGGATTAACATTGTTATCCTTTTTCTTAAATGGGTTAAAACTTTTTTCTCTATATAGGAAAAGAAGGGACCAAGATTGTGTCTCAGACGCTTCAGCAGTCCATCAGACGGGCTGGGGTGGTGAGCAAGCATCAAATGCAGCCCAGCTCGTCCGATGGACAGCTGGATAACAAGATGACAAGAAACAACCTTCATCCTGTAAAGAAGAAAACACCACCAATGATTGTCTCCAAAGATTATACCCAAACATCATGTCTCTACCAAACATATATGTCTATTGACCAAGAGACATGTCATCAATAGTCACACTCATTGATCGTTTAGGGCTTGTTTGATAACACTCCAGAATCCAGATTCCGCTCACAGAGTCAAATTGGAGTAGAATCGCGTTTGGCAAACCGATTCAGATTCTTGACTTCTATAAAGTGAACCGGCTCCAAATGGACTCTAGAATCCAAATTTTTGGAGTACCAAATAGATGCTTCTTTGCTCTGGAGCACATTTTGGGAGAAGAAAGAACCACCCCCATCACTACTACCACCAACCACCACCTCCCACTAGCCACCAACCACCACCACCCACCATCATCGCCACCGCCACCGCCACCTACCACCACCACGCCACCACCCTCTACCATCCACCGCTACCATCACCCCCGCCCCACCACCACCGACTGCCACCACCACCACCCACTACCGCCACCACCCTCCACCACCACCACCCACCTCCACCACCACCCTCCACCACCACCACCATCCACCTACCACCGCCACCACCCTCCACCACCACCCACCGCCACCCTCTACCACCACGACCCACCCACCGTCGCCCTCCACCCACCGTCTCCCTTCACCACCAATACTCACCCACCACCACAGCCATTACCATCACTATCACCACTCACCACTAATGCCACCATCCACCATCCAGCACCACCACTCCAGAATCCATGACAAAATTACATTACCAAACATATTTCTACTCCCAAATACTCTTAAATCCTCTTGAAGTGGAAGTAGAAATTTGAACCTGAAGTAAGGAGTTCGAAGTAGAAGTTTTATCAAACGGGCCCTTAGGTTAGGGGTGTGAATGGGCCGATTCTATAAGACTCGCACTCTATGAACCCGGTCTAACATGGGTTATCGTGTCATGACTGGTCTTCCTACATAACCGGGTTGGGCGAGATGATTGGATGAAGTAGCCACGCATCAAAGTTACATCAAGGTAAATGTTTTTACTTGTTTTACCTTTTTCGGTCTCATTGTCCAATCTATTGTCCGCTCTCACTTTTATTCCACTAGGCAGTACACCCGGACATCTTAAAATACTAACTTATACCTTGTCCAGTTAGATTGGTTGAGTTATCTGATCTCACGGGTTGTGCTACTGGAAAAGAGACTAGACAAACCCAGAATCGAATCCGAAAATAGGAAACTTTCCTAGTTTGGGTGGACTCTTTTTCATACAAGAGTTAGAGTCTTTTAAGGACACTTTCCTCTATATAAAGACCCTCTCCTTCAATTAAATCTCTATTAACTCTTTTAAAACCCTAGAATTTGAGAAAGAGATTTGAGAGAGGAGCTCTGGGGAAGACTATGAAGGAAAAGAAGGGAGAAGAAGGCTGGGCAAGGAGGGATCATTTCTCCAGCAAGAATCTCCGTCGATTTCCATCAATGCCATCAAGAAACCAACAGTAAGTTCCTAATCAATGTAAATAGGTTAGGATGAACATGAGGTTGGGATCACAACGCTAATGACTGTTGACTGATCCCAATATGTTAAGGATCTATTGTTGTAGGGTTCACAAAGATCCATTGACAAGAATGTTGTGATAAACTAGGGTTACAATGGAAGACCTAACCTTAATGTGTTTCAAACCATAGAATGATGTAGGATGAGTCCTAGAATGAGTCAAGGGATCGACTCTGGAAAAAGACAAACCTGGGAGTTAACTCAAATACCTTTTAGAACATTCTGGGATGCTGTCCGAAAAGATGTTCGGAGGCACTACTGTCAGACCGGACATGCTACTGGACAAACTCACAGAAGGTCTAAAACTTGTCCGATAGGAATTTACGAATTCTAAGTGTCACCGGACAAGCGATCGAACACTCTCGAAAAATGTCTCAGGGTTTGTCCAAATTGATGTCCAGCGTGGCTATTGACAAACCAAACATGCGACAAGACAATCAATCTGAAGAACATTAAACTGTCAGAATTGAACCTAAATTCATCCTATTGTTTGTCTAGGATTCATGAGCAAGCCAAGCTAGACTCAACAACTCAGAGATTGTTAAACATCACTCAACAGGTGAGAGACAAGACCCCAAACTAATTGGTTAATAATAAACTACCTTGCGTATTGTTGATTTGTTTGTACTGTACATATAACATGTCATCCAATATCTATTTTATATTGTTCATGCATATTATTACTCTTGTATGATGTGATTAAGGATAGACATGTGGTTGTGTAAGGTTGGTGTGTTGGGTGGAGAGAAGTTGGAGCCTTAAACCATCCATTGCACTGATGTCATTGTATCGCCATCTATCTTAGCGTACTTACTACGGAACTGGGTATCAGGGGGAGTGTTGGCTATGTATGATCTGTTAGGCTCTACCTCTATCTTTGTTTTGTATTGAAGGGTGCTAAGGTAGGTATGTGATACTTTGTTATGATATTTAGGATTGGTTAGTGATGGAATCCTAGTTTGCAAGCCCTCGCTAGTAAGAGTGTACATACTAGTATGGGACAGAGTATTAGGAGGGTACTAGGGGTGTGCGATCCGTTAGGCTCTAGCTCTATCTCTGGAGAATATCAGGGGGGTTCTGGCAGTGTGTGATCCGTCAGAGCTCTAGCTCTATCTCTCTCTTTCTCATAGTGAGTGATGTGGGGCGATTGGGGAGTTGGTTGTAATATTTCCGTTGAGTGTGCTCACACTCTAATGTATGAAAATTAAGACTAGTTGTGCGACACGAAGCCTAACCTTACCATAGCACATTGTAAACTTTACCAGACCAAATGATTGAATGCTACATTATGCATATTGCTTGCTGCATTGTTTTGTTTCTCACTGAACTAAGTTGTGAGCTCACCCTACAAATTCATACTCTTTTTAGTTGATGATGTAGGTACTACGGTGGAAGACTATACTAATGCGTCACCCTGTGGGCACATGGTGGCTATGGTTATGCAAGCGGTGGAGAACAAGCATGATTCGTCATGCGAATGTCTTTATGGTATCTACCTTTAGGGTCATTTTCGTATTTGAATCTATGGGTTGTAATGGATATTTTTAATTATGTTTTGGTCATTGAATAACTGGTTTAATATTTATCTATCACAGTAGTTTCTCATTATTAGTAAAGACTTTCACTATTATTTATTATGGTTGATGTGATAATTTGATAGTTGGCACAACTCATTAGTGATCCTAGCTTGAGCTGTTAGTTCATTTATGATTCATTCACACTTCTGATTCGACCAGAATTTGGGTGTGATAGGTTCGGTCCGATTTTAATCCGGCCAAGTCAGTTTCAGGCTTTTTAAGGACAATCCGAAACATGTCCAATAAGATATTCGGGCCGGGATGGGCTGCACTATACACGTTAGTTAATGGCTCGGTCTGGTATTGTTTTGTTATCGGGTTGGCTTTAATGGACTCTTATCGATTCAGTTGCGGTTTACTATATGAATATGTAGTAAAGCATTTGGATTAATGTGCTCTATCGTACCGTTATTGGGCTGGTTCGGTTTCAGTGTTGGTTTTCTATGTGTATATTTAATAAAATGTTAGCTTAATGGGCTCTTATCTGGCCATTATTAGGCTGGTTCGGTTTCGGTCTAATTGATTTGGTTTGGTTTGGACTTATCAATTTGTCTAGTATGATTTCGATTTTCATCAACATCTAAAAACACAACATAAACTATATCCAATAAGGTTTGGTTTTGTTTTAATCCCAGTTGAATCGGGTTGTTTCAATTTCAATTTCAGTTTGAGTTCATTTTTGACACCCCTAATTTAAATGCCTATTAGGAAAAAGCAAAAATCTTCAACATACATCCGTAAATAAATAAATTAATATTTAAATCAAATAAAATTCTGATTTGATTACCCTTGAAATCAACCAAGAAAATCAGACTTGTTTCTGTAACTTCAAACTCAGTCAAATTCAGTATACAAAGACTCAGAATTAATTGGAAAGTTGATTCCAAATCGAATCCGCTGATTCCGATTCAAGTTTCACAGCTGAGGGAACAAGAAGCCAATAGTCTACAAGCTAATGCATGTTCCGAATAACATGCGTGATAGCAAAGTAAAACAATTGAAATAGTGACATCTAGATTTTCCTTTAATTAAATATAATTATGTTGAGAACATATCATAATATAAATAGAGAGAGGGGGGGGGGATCTTTGGTTTGTCTATACAATTAACTATATAATATATTGCGATATATATATAATTGTTTGGTATGATTTATTGTATTTATTTATATTTAAAATAAATTGATATATATAATCTAAAATCTATAAATGGGTTAGAAGATGTCTATCATTATTGTGACAATCTATCATTACTTCTTTATGTCTAATGATATCATTTTATTATTATGGAGGACTCATAATTTATTTTTATAAATGATAGATAATAAATAACTCATAATCATAAATATAAACTATATCAAAGAGAATCGTCTTTTTGTTTGTGACGTTTCCCTTGTCATTAGTCATAGTCAATGTAATCGGTATTAGACACGGTATGGCCGTTGTCGAAACCGATCTGATCTTGATACATAACATCCAATATCATCTGGATGGATTCAATTAAGAGTGTCAATTTGATACTGAAATTGGTATCTTAACATTTAAATCAATACTGATATATTGTTTTCTATCCGATACAATAATAATTCAAGTTTTGGAACAGTTTTCTATTCAATACGGTTATGGTTTATACTGATATACTGGCGGTACATACCCTTTAGATATCAATTTGTATACCATTTTATATACCGAATTATATGCCGCTTATATATTGTGTCATGCACTTACACTGTCACACATACTCAACTAGTCCACATTGCAGTAAAACCATTACCGAATTAGAACCATATTTTGTACCAAATTAAAAATCAAAGCCTGCACCGGATAAAAATCACATTTCGTATCATATTAAAACCGTACACCATACCAAATAAAAACTGTACCGAAACCCTACCGAGTCAGTAAGATAATGGTAAGAAAAAACCATATTTCTACAGTATGGTAATAGTAAGGGATTTTATTTCTTGTACCGTATAATATTATGGATACCATACCAATTGATACCGTTGAGACCGGTTCATCCAATACCCCGACCTTTTTATCATCGGTTGGATCAAAAACTGGATTGGTTTTGTTCATTAATAAATGGTTTATTAGTCATGTAACAAGGGTGGGTTATGTTTGGAAAAAAATGAAAATGGTAAAAAGACTATAACACAATGAAGAAAAAAGGTGGAACCGTGGAAGGACCAATTAGGTGTGGCAAATAAGTATTTCATTTTTTTATAATATTATTATTGTATTATAAATTAACATTTAAAAGGTTAATTGTGTCTTTTCATAATGTACCCCTTCTTTTATTACAATGTCATTATTGTTAGTAAATATTAATGAGTAGATTTGTTTAAGTAAATATTAATGAGTAGATTTGTTTAACAAATATTAAGAAGATGGGTTGTGATAAGCCGAACGAAAAAGATTTGTTAATATTAAGAAGATGGGTTCTCCTTAGTATAAGTATGAAAAGAAAAAATTTGTTTTTTCTTTTACCATTTGTCCTATTATGATAATTGATGAGGATTAGTTCAAGGTTGTGATAAGTCGGAGGAAAAAGATTTGTTAATATTAATTAAAAAGAGTCATAACTACTCTTATGGCTTCAACAGCCACTTACCATCCTGTTTAGTAGTCCAAATGTCAGGATCTACATCCTCTCCTCTCAAATGTTCGGGAGGAGGAGGATGCCCTCGTTAGATGACCGACATATAGGGCTTGAGTGAATTCGAGCATACATCCATTGTTGACTCAGCTTGTCAGCTCACTATGGGCTTAATGGAGGACTAAATTCACTCAAACCCCATGTATATATCATCCAATGAAAACATCCCCTCCTCTCCAACCTCTGTGGAGAGGATGTGAATCCCCCAAAATCCCCCAAAGTCATTATTCTTCTCCCACGTAGCCAGTCTGTCCTACACTATTTCATCAAATGTCCCTTCTTGTCACAACAAAAGCCCTCCGCATTACTTAGGTCTCTTTGACCTTGCTGTGGCTCTACATCCTTTTCGTTATTATAAGGCTTTGACCTTTTTTTTCTTTAGAAGTAGTTCCTTTTCCTATGGAGTGATGTCCTTAAGTGTCCTTAGCTTTTACATCATGCTCCTTGTGTTCCTTGGCATTGGGACTTTCAAACTTTTTGTTGAGCCTTGCCTCTTCTTGTGTACAGATTAGAGATGAATTCATCCGAACTCCACTTCTCCTTTTAGATATTGCAGGCCACCTGAATCGGATCCAAATCGTCTCCTGCGGCAGGAGGTTCCTGCCGCAGATCCAAGGGCCGGGGTTCGGTCTGGCCGCCTGCCAATACATTGGGGGGTGGGCCGACTGAAATCCGGCCCTTGGCAGACGGCAGGACCGCAGGAGAGGATTTGGTTGCACTTGAATCTCAATCTGACTATATTATTCTGATAAAGAAATAAGTGTCAAATAAACTAAGAATTCATCATCAATGGTGGTTCCTAGATCCTTGAACTTTGGACAATAGCTGATAGTTACAAATATGCATCTTTATATAGCCACTACCATCAAAGCTATCACTAATGGGCTTGGTCATCAAATTACTTTTCTCTCTTTTCAGAAATGTCAGTTTTTTTTTATCACAATCAGATATTCTTTGGCACCATATTTCAGATATTTTTTGGCACGATCTTTCATCTAAATACTGCTACACATAGTCTTAGGACTACATTTCTTATTAACTGCTTTTCATTTTTTTCATCTTTGCTGCCTCAATTGGTATGCTCTCAATAATGAGAGCGGCAAGTTTCTATTACTGTCGTAACTAAATACTTACATACGACAACAATAAAAAACCGTCCTAAAAACAATTAGTAATGACTGAATAAACAATTATCGTAATGAGATGCGCGGGTAGGCTTTACACAATGGAAGAATAAAATGTGTATTAAATAATATACGACAGTACTAGGAAATCGTTGTATGTAAGAGATTGTATAGGACGAAAATATAAAAAGTCATAAAAGCTTATTATTGACGACAGAACTAAATAACCGTCACCAAAACAATCATCCTAAATAACTATTCTCCTAGTAGTGAATGAAATTCTCCCTTGTTGGTATAAACATATCTGAACCAAGATCGAATTCAACTTTTTATTTTGAAACCATGCTAAGTTTCAAACTTCAATCTAAAAATATTGAATCCATCGATAGCTCTGAAGACTAATCTAATCCAACCTAGAAGAGTTGGTAGGTTTCCCTTCCTCAACAAGCTAGAAGAACTGTTTTTGGAGTATCATCCTCATTTTTCTTGTATTTTTGTCAACTACAGAATCCTTTCTTTGATGTCCATTTTCGATCCTTTTTCATTCAGAATTTGAAATATTCTTATTTCTTAGAGCTTGTAGCTCCATCTCTTAGCTTTAAAACCCAATTTGAATCATCTTAATCCCATACCCAAGCAGGAAGTTATTGACGATTTACTGACTATGAGTCATTCTATCAAAAATCTGTGTTCACCTATAAAGTTCGAATACTCTCTCTATCTGAGTTTGAACTCTCCAGCACTAAACAAAGCAAGATGACAAATTGCATAACCTCATATTATGGATGAACAAGAAAAGATATGAAACGTCAAAGTACCTTTTACAACAAGTGGGCATCGGTTTTTGTGCCTTTTAAAAACTTGTTCAATGGTTACGGTTAATCCCTTTATAGTGTTAGAAGTCAAAAGCCATACAGAAAATATAAGAATCAAGAATGTGCATTTAACAAGTGGGCATGGGTGTTTTTTGGGCTGTGATTCTATCCTGGTTTTTATCACCAACCATCCATTTCACTGAATGAGTAAAGTTATTATATGGATGGGGCTTGTCCAAAAACTAACCTGACCCAAACTCTATAAACATATGGTTCATGCCTAGGCCCACTTGTGCCCTCAGGTGTATTACAACCTATTTAGGTTAGTTTTAGAACAAAATGCCACCTTCCTGCATCATTCTCTTAAATGTCTCTAGGTCGCCAATGTGGGTGACCAGCACCTATAAAAGAAACTGCCCAAGAAATTCAGAGGCATCCAATCCAAAGCTCTTGAATTAACATGTGGATTAAACATAACCTTTTTCATAATTTAATATAAAAAAAATTTATCAAAGTGGGTTTAAACTTTACACGTACCCATTGGGTCAAAGTGGGTTTTATATCTTATATTACAAGCTAACCCTATCGGTTTAGAAACAAATTAATCATGGCCTACTATCAAAAGGACAAATACTTCAGGATAATGAAAACAAGTTTGTAATCATGAAATAAACCCATACTCATAGAAAAAAAAACCAGATTCGACATATCCACCAAAATTAACTGTCATTGGTTTTTGGGCCTTCATCATTGAGTTTATAAAATTATACAAGTGAAAAACTGCCCAAAAACTGTCACCTTTTGACTGTCATTGGCAGGTTATGATTAGACAAGTTTTTTCTTATTGGACTCAATAAAATAAATCAATTTTTAACATGATACAAGTGAAAAACTGCCGCTTTTGACTGGTAAAGAGTGGATCAACGAAGAGGGACAATGTGCCTTTTGATTTGAAAGAACCCATTCTCTATCACAACATGAAATTTGATATTGAACAATTAGAAATGATCATCAAAGACTCAGTTAAAATTATCAGAAAGAATACGATAACGAGATTCTGAATGAAGCAAATATCAACTTGATGAATCCCGCCAAATCAAAGATTATGAAAAAGGATTCCTTCCTAAAGTGAAGGAAAGTGACAATAATTGAAGAGATTGTTATATCAACAAATATTGTTTTGGATTCTGAAAGAAACACACAAAGATGATTTAATCAATTTCCTATGCATGGCTTGGATAGTGGAAAAGACTCTTCTTTGTGAAGGTAAATAAAGACAATGCCTTGAATTTTCAAATGCTCGATAGATCTCAATGTCTCTATACATGATCGAATGAATAACTTGGTCCCAATAAAACGAATGTGTCACCAACAGATGTGGACATAAAGGTATGATTTTGAGCTCACAGAGAGCTTCCAAATGTATGTTCAAACTATTGAGTCATCTTGCCTTAGTATCTAAGTCCACAGCTGTACAAAATGATAGGCATGTGACTCTGTGAGCACTCATAAAAAGACATGGCCCCATGCCAAAGTTAAATAATACTGACATCAAGCAGCGTCTCTCTTCTTGGAGATGCTCACGTGGAAAAGAAATGTCCCAATAAACTATAAGTAGAATGCCGAAATAAGCATGACTATATCTAGGCCTAAAACCTCTAAATTTATAGACAAGTATGAAAGTAAAAATCCAAATAGCCTGATAAGAACTACCATATAGATACACCATTGGGAGAATGAGGATTTATTATGTAGAATGACAAACTCATTTAGGAGTTACCATTTTATGGTTAAAAAGGGACTATTAGAACTCTTTGGACGTCTTTGAAATAATGAACGATGACATGTCAGATTATAAATCAATTTATGCAAAACATGCTCACAGAATTATGATTGGAAGGAAGAGCTTTGTAATGGAGACAGTTGAAAATCCGTCGGATTAATAGATGGGAGAAAGAGTTTATTAACCGAATATAAATCATCTTCTAATGATGATATAGTAATGAAACCACCTCCTAGAGAGGCGGAATGTAACGGCCAAAATTGAAAATCTATACAAATCATGCCGTGAAGCACAACAAACGACCAGACTCACTACCACGCATGAAGAAAAATACGACCTAACATCCTCACTTTTGCATTTTTTTTTCTTTTTCTGTTTTTATCTATTTTTTTTTTTTTTCTTTTTTGAGTACTGGATGTGGGGGTTACACAAAGTATCGCTTCACAAAACGAGCAGACTCACTATTAGACTTCAAAGGAAAATGTCACCCAACATCCTCATGTCTGCATATATATATATATATATCACAGCTTTGGCCTGAGCATAAGGGAGTGAGGGCGTGTCCGCTTATCGGCGGCGACAATTCACCTACCAGTGTGATTGCCTCGCTGAGATCTTCAATTTGAAATATTATTTGACACAATTTGCTAGTAGAAAAAATTCAACGGAGAACGAATCCCAAACGGGTTCGTTTGAAATTAGGGAGAAAATCTCTAATTTGAGATTCAATCAATCAAGACAGGGTTTCATATTCAATTACTATTTATTCTAAGTCTACATGGATAGCTCTAATACCAACTGCAAGAATAAAATAGAACTGTTAGTTCAAGAACAAACCCTAACAAGCCATACAGAACTCCTACAGCACAATGAGAATGTAAACTAATCAATAAATAAATACATTCCAATGTTGGAGATTTTCGTCCGTTGAAGTCGATTGAAGCTTTGGTCTTGAATCTTCCACAACCTTTAGAGATCTCCTTTGTTTTATTTGTATATAGGAATAAAGAGAGGAATGAATGACTAGAGCTTCAAGAAGTTAAAACTCAGTATTTAAAATTTTATCCGAAACCCTGGTCCATCCCCACAGTGTACCGCGTTAGTTATCTCTAACCCATGACGAACCTGACCAAATCGATCATCTAGATAATATGAACTCCTACTTGTCAATTAGCCTAGTAATTAATTAAGCTCACAATTAGATGACATTTTACAGTTAAAAGTCCTTCAGTAGCTTAGTGCACTTCTAGGGAATCAAAAAGTGCAGCTCATATAGAGCTTAAATAAGACAAGAAGGGACTCAAATTCAATAATAAGATTGCGAAACTCTTTGGACACAGAGTAAGCCAGAGCTGTACGAAAATGCCCAAAGTTCATATGCTAAATTAGTCACAATGCCCAAATTCCAAGGCTAAATTTGCAGAGGTTTTCCACAACTTCAAGAAGGCAAAGGAAAAGAACCTTAGTAATCTATGGATGAAATGTGACTCAATTGTTGTGGTTTTATGTATTCAAAGGCAAGAATTCTTTGGCGGTTTTCACCATCTCGAGGAAGTTCGAACATTTCTTCCTTTCAAGGTCTTGGAAGATAGCTCATATCTACAAAGAGGGGAATGTTGTGGCAGATGTTATTGCTGAAGTGTCAGCTCAATCCCAGCAGAGTTCTCATGATCTTTCTATGTCTCTATGATCATTGATTGATTGGGATGCTCATTCTCGACTAAGATATTGGTTATGGTAGGTTTCCTTTAATTATTTGGATTGCTAAGGGTTCTGCATTGATGACATTGCCAAAGGTGGTCCCTTTTCGATCTTGTTTTTTTGTAGACTTCCTTGACGTCTAGTGTTTGTATTCTTTGTTTTAATATTTGGTTTAATATATTCTTTGCTGACTTCTAGCAAAAAAATTAAAAAATAATTATAAAAGAAACCAAGTTTTGAAAATGGTTACAAGATCAATCTCCATTCAATTTCATTTTGTTGTAATATATGCACCACAACCATCATCTTAGGCATATGAGATGAACATGAGATATAGATTTATAGATTAACTTAAAATTGACTTCCTCAAATACTCCATATGTGTATCCATGAACCCACCAAAGTAGGTGTTAAGGGAAAATAATAGCAGATACGAAATCTGACCGTTGGAAGAGAATTTAGGATGATCCTCGGGAGAGGGACATGTGGCGTACATCCAAGGTATGAGGTAAGAGAAAAAATAAATGACGGAAAATGTCAAAAGGAACTCATGTTCGACCCCCTATGCTGACTCAGACAAGATGTGACAGATTGATATGGGTAGTTGGGCCATTAATGGTTTGTCATTAATACTCATAAATGCGGACAACAACCATAAATGCAAGGTATGCTGACTTGACCAGCCAAGTCACCATATCCTGGACCGAATTAGCATGAAGCCAGACCATTACTTGATAAAAGTGTAAGGACAGAAACAGGCATCAAAAGGTATGGGAGATATAGTTAAAAAGGGGGGTCGAAGAAGATCAAGTGGGGTCGTAAGCGGCTGACAGGACGTCCTAGCACTGTCCTAGGGGATCGTAGCAGCACGAACCTACTATTCTCTAGGTAACTGATGATTGAGATAGTGATAGGTACGGAGCAGCTTGCTTGTGAAGCCTCCTATTGAACCTATATATGTAACAAGAGGACATCAATGAAAAGGATTGGGATTTTCTCCACCACCAAGAAAAACTTCTCATCTTTGGGTTTTACACACCTGTTCTTTCTATCTTTCTTTTTGTTCCTATCTCAGAGGAGGAAAGATTGTTGTAGTGCCAGTATCTCAGGGAACCCTTATTTCTAAAGGAACTCCAAGGTTTCACTGAGAGTTTCATATTGTATGTCTTGGAAAATCTAGTCTTACAGATTCCATCGATAATAGTAGGCATCAAAATCACTATTCAATTGACGTGTCGCATGCGACAAACTAATGGTAAGATTGAATCATAGTCAAAACTACTCTCCTTAAAAAAGAAATTAGTTAAAGATAAGATAATTTTGAGAAGAGAAACCAGAAATAAAGCATGAAATAAGTGAGAGAGATACAATGGGGATGTAAAACATTAGAAAAGAAAGAAAATCTAATAGAGCAGAATCATACTAGTGCCTGTCTTCCCTTAAAGGAGTGTTTTGATTCATCCCCCTTTGCAGGTTACAACCTCTCTCTCTCTCTCTCTCTCTCTCTCTCTCTCTCTCTCTCTCTCTCTCTCTCTCTCTCTCTCTGTGGGGGGGCCTCGTAGTAGATGGAGAGAAACCCTTGGGATTTGGGATGCAAAACCCTTCTTGTCTGATTGCTTCAGAGATGATGATCTAAGAATTGATTCGGACAGAACAGGGAGAGAAATCTTGGCGGTTAGGGATCATTAAGAGTGATTGAGAGCGAAAGATATAGCAAATACTGAGGATGTCACACCCCAAATTCTGATCCAACCAGAACGGTGTGAGTGAACCGTCATTGAACCAACGGTTCACACCAGGATCTCGAATAGGCCGTGTCCACCCATACAAACCAATTACACATAACCACAATCGAATATAAATGACGGGAAGACTTTAAATAGAATGAACGAGCATCTATTGATAATTTAAATAAATATCCCATTATTCAAATTCAATCATAAAATAATAATCTATTACATCTCTTAATAACAAACCAAAAATAACGAAACCAATAAATAAAATCCATCAGGTACACGCGAAAGGGCACTCGCATGAAGCGCATGCTCGTCCCGTCCCGCCGTACGCCTAACGTCGCAGCACCACCATACGCCGGAGCGTTCACGTAATCATCCACGGTATAACCGCATCCGGATCTAAAACAATGTATATACAAAGGGTGAGCACACAACACCTCGAAAGGCAATCGACAGTTCACAAGATTATGCATGAGTAACAATCATTTTATCGTGTGGTCGGTTTTAAGTTTGCAATGTGCTATAGAAAGGTTTGGTGGCCCCCGCACCTCTATACACGAGTGTGTGGCGTCGCACGAGAATCACACTACCACCAACCCACATGCACCCATCATGGAATAGAGATAGAGCTAAGGTATACCCGCACCTCCCCGATACTCTACCCATACCGGTACCTAAGCCCCTACGGCCGGGGCTCGCAAACCGGGCTCGCAACTAACCAATCCTATATGTCAACAATGTATGCTCTATCCCAGACGGCCGTCTACGGCATAGAGATAGAGCTAGAGCGTGCGAGGCCGGGTCGGAGACCTCCTAGACCTCACCTCCCCCGATACCCTATCCGCAACTAACCCACTAGGATAGAAACAATACGAGGTAGACCCTATCCCAACACGACACCCTACGGCATAGAGATAGAGCTAAAGCATCGTGGACAAGGCGGCGTCGACTCGAATCCTCGGTACCACCCAACGATGGTCGGGACAACATCAATATCGGAGACCAACGTACCACGATCTTCCCCGATACCCTATCCGTACCAAGCATGTTAAGATAGAATACTACAAAAGGTGCCGGTGTGAAGAGCGATCCCAGGCCCATGCCCCACTCTACACACCAACGAAAACAATCACATGCCTAACAATCACATCCTATGAATGCATGAACAATAATAATAACCGAAAGTAAAGGATGGCATGTGAATTATGCACAAACATCACATCATAGATATTCAATGATTAACAACGATTTCTGTCCATTAATTATTAGGTTTAGGTCGATTCCCTTACCGAGCTCGTTCAATAACTTGCTCCACGTCGCAAGATCCAAACGATAAGTCACGGCGTCCTACATAATATTAGGGTTTCATAGAATATATTATTTAGGGTTCATGTTGGTCGGAAACCAACATGGATCACAAAATACCCTCACGGAGCCGACCGGTGGCATGTACGGTCGCGGCCTGTGGGAAAGACCGGCGACCGGTATGGTCCCGGTCCCCACGATAACCTCCCGAGAGGTAGCGGTCGCAACATACCGGTCGCACTATGTGCAACCGGTATAGTCGACCGGTATGTCTTCGGAAGACCATACATGGGTTCTTCGATTGCCGTCGATCATCCTCCATGGATTTTCGGGGT
Source organism: Protea cynaroides (assembly GCA_028583415.1). Classification (NCBI taxonomy): domain Eukaryota; kingdom Viridiplantae; phylum Streptophyta; class Magnoliopsida; order Proteales; family Proteaceae; genus Protea; species Protea cynaroides. The sequence continues at coordinate 23,213,124 of CM053266.1, forward strand.
TTCTCCTATCCATGCTAAGTCTAGGCTTTGAGTTAGAGCTGTTCCCAACTCATTCAAGTCTCGTTTCGATGAATATCATCTCGAAACTCGAATCTAGGGTTTGAGGCAACTTAGGGTCTATTGGCCAATTTAGGGTTTTAGATCAATACCTACTTTGCATGGTATTGATCCACCCACATAACTAACATAGGGTAAGAAGATGGATCCAAACACTTACGTTGACGGGCGTAGCGAGAGTTTCGTCAAGCGGTAATGGCGGCACCTCCTTCTTCTTCCTAGCTCCTTCTCCTCTCCAAGCTCTTTCTCTTCTCTAGGGTTTGGGAAAGACAATAAAGGATGTTGAGGAAGAGAGAGAAAAGGAGATTGAGGGTGAGGGTGAGAGGGACACTAATTTCAACTAATTTTGAGAGAGTGAAGAGGGGGGGGGGGGGGGAAGTTTTTGCGGGTAATGGATTTTTCCCCAAATAAGGAGGGAAAATTGTTTTTCATTTTTGAGAGGAAGAAAACAATTATGACGGAATATATAACTGTCGTATTAAAATACAGTATATGCAATGGGACTTGCTCTCGTCGTAAAAGACCTACGTGGGACACAATTAAAACAAGATGAGAAAGCTATATACGATGGAAAGGAAAAATTGTCGTAATTAATTGATTACTTACGACAGTAAAACAAACCGTCGTAATTAATTGATTATTTACGATGGGACTAACAAATCGTTTTAATTAGCTAACTATATGGGACGGCAATTATAAAACCATCGTAACTAAGTACTTGTTTTGAGTTCGAATCATTCTCAGATCATCATCTCGAAGCAATCAGAGGAAAGATGGGTTTTGCATCCCAAATCCCGAAGGTTTCTGTCCATCTATTACGAGGCTAAACGTTCCACAGAGAGAGAGAGAGAGAGAGAGAGAGAGAGAGAGAGAGCAAAAGATATAGCAAAGATTGAGGAAGAGAGAGAAAAGGAGATTGAGGGTGAGGGTGAGGGTGAGGGTGAGATGAGAAGGACACTAATTTCAACTAACTTGAAGAGAGAAAAGTGAAAAGTTTTTGCATGTAATGGATTTTTCCCCAAACAAGGAGGGGAAAGTGTTTTTGGTTTTCAAAGGAAGAAAACAATTATGATGGAATATTATAATTGTCGCATTAAAATATAGTATATGTGATGGAACTTGCTCCTGTCGTAAAAGACCTACGCAGGACACAAGTAAAACAAGATGGGAAAGATATATATGACGGAAAAAAAAAATTGTCATAATGAATTGATTATTTACGACAGTAAAACATACTGTCATAATTAATTGATTATTTACGATAGGATTAACAAATCGTCTTAATTAGCTAACTGTATGGGACGGCAATTATAAAACCATCATAACTAAGTAATTGCATACGATGACAATCAAAAACCGTCCTAAAAATAAATAGTTACGATAGAATAAATGAACCATCGTAATGAGATGCACGGGTAGGATTTATACCACGAAAGAATAATGTATCTTAAATATTTTACTTATATACGACGGTAAAAGAAAACCGTCATATATAAAATACCATATATAGGACAAGAATATAAACAAGTTGTAAAAACTTATTATTTACACAGAACTAAACAACCATCCTTAATAACCATTTTTCTTGTAGTGAATGAAATTCTCCCTCATTTCTATTAGCATCTTTTTTTTATTTCTTTTTTTTTTTTTTTTTTTTTTTTTTGGGATAAAGTTGCTATTTGCATCCTTGAAGCAAGATTGAATTCTACTTTTGGTTCTCAAAAACCTCGTTTGGTTTCAAATTTCAATCTAGAGGTGTTGAAGCCATATATAGTGTTGATGACCAATCTAATCCAGCCTTGAAGACTTTGTAACTTCCCTCACTTAACAATTTAGAAGAATTGGCTTTGAAGTGTTATCCTTGTTTTTCTTGGATTTTTGTCAAGTAAATATTTCTATATTTGATGGTCATTTTCGATCTTTTTTTATTTGGAACTTGGAAACATTTTTATCTCACAAAAACTGTAGCTCCATCTATTAACTTTAAAATCTAATTTGAATCATCTCACTCCAATATCTAAGCAAAAATTTATTTACAAGTTACTTAAGGTTCTCTTTGGTTTGTATTATATAATGTATTATGAGTTATTTGTGACAAATCAATTATGATAATAGATTATGAGTAATAAATAATGATCGTTTGGTACTACTAAACATAATACATTATATAATGAGAAATATAAATAATTACCTAATAGATTATTCGTATAATGATATACAGTTATTCACCCATTTGTAGATAATAAATTATATCGATTTATTTTAATTATAAATAGATATTATAAATCATACCAAACAATCATAAATTTTATAATATATTATATAATACATTATATAAAACAAACCAAAGAAAACCTAAGATTTACTGATTGTGAGTCCTTTATCGAAATTTCCAATCTGAATTTGAACCATCACGTGGGAATTGAGACACCACGTTCTCTCATTTTCAGCACTAAACAAAACAAGATGACAAATTGCATGACCTCATTTTGAGTGTACAAGAAAAAGTACGAAACACTCAAAGTACCTCTTGCAACAAGTGGGCATTGGTTTTTGTACCTTCTGAAGATTCTTCTTCAATGGTTAAGGTTAACCCCTTTATAGCCGCCCTTAAAAGTCAAAAGCCATACCAGCTAGGTGAGAATCAACAATGTGCATTTAACAAATTCGAAAAGCCAACCATTGAAAAATATTGTCTCTTGTTGTATATAGCTCAGCTGGTGCATGTATTAATAGAAAATAGTTTACCTTATATTCTTCTTAGGATTTTCATCTTCATCTATATCAAATGGATTACACATAATATTGACAGTGATGGACTCCCATAGAGAATCCATATACATGTAGGTAATCTACACTCAATTAATATCTTAATAAGCATCGTAGATGGAATCCCTCCAATGATAAGAGACAATTAGAACCCCAACTGAACTTGCATTTTTGTCTTGTTTTGATGTGATTCAATCTCGGTTTTATCACAAACCGTCCATTTACTGAATACTATTATATTGATGGGGCTGATGCAAAAATCTAACCGGACCCAAACATATAAATAATACCCATGCCCACTCTGTCCTCGGGTTAATGTAAGGGTGTCAAAGTTGCACTCTAATCGATTGGCTGGACTTAACTTCACTGATTTAGTCTGAGACCAAACTGGATCGAAATGTTATTAGTTTTGTTTTGGTTGCTCTATGTCATACTCTATCAGTCCCGATTCGGTCTGAGCCCGATAAGAGCCGAAAAATCGGTCTAATTGGTCTGAATCCGATAATGGCCCGGACCAGTCCTATTTAGACCAAATGGTAAGACTCTAGCTTCTTTTTCTTCTTCTGTCTTTATTTCCTACTGGGTTTTCAACTGGGCCTGGGCCTGGATCAAACTAGACTGATACCAATCGAATAACCTAACCCTAATAAGAAATCAAAACCGAACCAGCTCAGTTGTTACCATTCACAATGCAGACCGTCCAACCCGAACCTCGATCTAGAATAAATTTCAGGCTGATTCTATAAATCCCGACACAGACTTGACCCAAACCAAACCGACCTGTTGATTAATGCACCTATTTAATTTTGTATAGCTGCATTTTCTCAAATGTGTCTCTAGGTCGCCTACGTGGGTTTCACCCATTGACCATCACCTATAAAATAAACCACCCAAAAGATGTCAGTGGCATCCAACTCAAAGCTCTTGAATCAACATGTAGATCAATCATAACCTTTTTCATAATCTAATATAAAAAAGGGGTTGTCAAAGTGGATTTATACCTTATGCCACAAGTTAAACCTATCATTTTAAAAATAAATTAACCATGGCCTATCAAAAGGATAAGTACTTCAACATAACGCGGTTTATCTTAAGTTGTGCAACTAATCAAGTTGGACTTGACCCAACTGGTGATCCAACGATTGAAGTCATTCTCTTATTGGATCATAGCTGAGGGATTGTTCAACTTGAGACAGGTTCTTTCTAAATTAGACTCACACTAATAGATAAAACTAGATTCGATATATCCACCAAAATGAATTGTCATTGGATTTTGTGCCTTTCATCATTGAGTATAAAATTCTTCAACCTTCTTATTATAAGTTTCATTATAATAAGTCAAATTTTTAACATGATAAAAGTGAAAAACTGTCACCTTTTGACTGATAAAGAGTGAACCAAAGAAGGAGATGTCCCTTCTTTCTTTTTTTCTTTTTTTTTTTTTTGGTAAAAATCTTTTGATTTCAAAGCACCAATTCTCTTAACAGTTTTCCATATATGTATATTGACAAGTTGGACAGACAAGTTGTTCTTCAGTCGTGATTTCATTTTTAGTTTGATAAAATTGTGATTTCATTTTGATCCATTGAACCAGAATACTTTTTATCTTTGGAATACTTACTTGTAAGGTTCTTATCAACATGACTGAATTACTTAAATAGGGAAATCCTCCAGTGCAGTCAAAATTGTTATTATTTCATCAATATCCATCACAATCATTATTTTAGATATATGAAATGAATATGAGATATAAAATTATAAATAAACTTAAAAATAACTTATTCAAATACTCTATATATTTATCTATGAACTCCTAAAAGAAGGCAATAAAATCACTATTAAATTGATGTATTCTTAAAATCTTAGTCGCCCTTTATGTTGCAAATCAGGTTCTTTACGAATCGATTTTCAAAATATAACAATCCTAAAAAATCAGAAAGTGTTGCACTACTCTCGTGGTTTACTTGGAGATTCAAAAGACTACTCAATATGTAAAATCAACGCAACAGTGGTGTCAGACTAATATTGTTATCCTTTTTTTAAGTGGGTTAAAAAAAATTTCTCTATATAGGAAAAGAAAGGGCTGAGATTGTCTCCTATATATAGTCCAGTCGCTCCAGCAATCCATCAGACGGACTGAGGTGGTCAGAAAGCATGCCGATGCAGCCCAACCTGTCCGATGGACTGTTGGACAATTGGACGACAAGATGAGACTAATTCCAACTAAAAAGAAGAAGACACCACCAATGGTTGTCTCCAAAGAGTATACCTAAATATGTCTCTACCAACAGACATGTCTATTGACCTGGAGAAATATCACCAATAGTCACACCAATTGATCATTTAGGTTAAGGGGGTCAACGAGCCGGTTCGGGCCAATTTTAGTCTTGGCCAAGTCAGTCTCGAGTTTTTTAGGGGAACTTCGAATCATGTCCAATAAGATACCTTGGTTGTGGTGGGCTACACTATACACGTTAATTAACAGGCTGGTCTGATATCAGTTTGTTATTGTGTTGGCTTTAATGGACTCTTATCGGCCCTGGTTGTGGTTTACTATATGAATATGTAGTAAAAAAAAAAAAAGTTGAATTAATGGGCTCTATAGGGCCATTCCAAGGCTGGTTCAGTTTCGGTGTTGGTTTCCTACATATATATTTAATAAAATGTTGGCTTAGTGGATTCTTATGGGGCCATTATCAGGCAAGTCCGGTGTCGGTCTAATTAGTCTGATTCGGTTCGAATTTATCAATTGGTCTAGTCCGATTTTGATTTTTCATCTAGTTCTAAAAATACAATCCAAATCATGTCCAGTAAAATTCCGTTTCGATTTGGTCCATCCCGAATTCGATTTGTTCAATTTTGATTAGGGTTTGAGCCCATTTTTGACACCCCTAATTTAAATGTCAGTTAGGAAAAAGCAAACATCTTCTGACTTGATTTCCCTTAAAATCAACCATGAAAATCAAACTTGTTTCTATAACTTCAAACTCGGTCAAACTCACTACGCAAAGAATCAGGATTAATTGGAAAGTTGATTCCAAATCAAATCCGCTGATTCCGATTCAAGTTTTACAGCTGAGGGAACAAGAAGCCAATAGTCTACTACAAGCTAATGCATGTTCCGAATAACATGCGTGATAGCAAAGGAAAACAATTGAGATAGTGATATCTAGATTTTCTTTTAATCAAATATAAAATATATGATTGAATAACACAATTAATACAATAATAACAATAACAACAAAGTTTTATCTCAACTAAATGATGTTGGTTACATTGATTCAGGTTCACCAATCAAGATCACCATCAATATATATATATATATATATATATATATATATATATATAGAGAGAGAGAGAGAGAGAGAGAGAGAGAGAGAGAGAGAGAGAGAGAGAGATCATGGCGAGAGATTTATGTCGGCTCTCTTTGGTATGTATATAGAATTAAGTATATAATATATTACGACATATGTAGTTGTTTGGTATGATTTATGCTACTTATTTATATTTAGAATAAATTGATATAATCTAAAGTCTATAAATAGCTTAGAAACATCCAATATCATCTGGATATCATTTAAGAGTGTCAATTAGATATACTGAAATGGGTATCATACCATTTATATCGATACCGATGTATTATTTTCTATCCGGTAGGATAATAGTTCAAGTTTTGGTATAGTTTTATATTCAATACAGTAATGGTTTAAATTGATATACTGGCGGTACATACCCTTTAGATATCAATTGCATATCATTTTATATACCAAATTGTATGCCGCTTATATATTGTCTCATGCACTCACATTGTCACACGCACTCAACTAGTCCATATTGCAAGAGAACCGTTACCGAATTAGAACCATATTTTGTATCAAATTAAAAACCAAAGCCTGTACCAGATAAAAATCACATTTCGTGTCATATTAAACCCGTATACCATACCAATTAAAAACTATACTGAAACCATACCGAGTCGGTACCTTAATGGTAAGGAAAAACCATATTTCTATAGTATGGTAATAATAAGGGCTTTTATTACTTGTACCATACAATATTATGGATACCGTACCGATTGATACCATTGGGATCGAATAGGTTCATCCGATAACCTCAATTTTTTAGCTTCGGTTGGATCGGAAACTAGCTTGGTTTGTTCATTAATAAATAGGTTATTAATCATGTAAGAAGGGTGGATTATATTTAGAAAAAGAAGAAAATGTTGAAAAGAGTATAACTTAATGAACAAGGATGGAGGAACCGTGGAAGGATCAATGGGGGAAAAAATAGATATTTCATTTTTTTTTGTTACAATCTTAATATTGTATTGTAAATTGACATTTAAAAGGATAATTGTGTCTTTTCATAATTTTTCTTTTCTTTTATTATAATGTCATTATCGTTTTTCTTGGCACCACAATTTACTTTCTATATTAATTGTTTGAGTAGTTATGTTCAATGAATATTAAGAAGATGAGTTGTGATAAGTCTGGAAAGAAAAATATTTGTTAATATTATAAGGTATGATATTGGTCAATTCGTATTGATTTGGGATCTGATCAATTCGTATTGATTTGGGATCTGCTCAATTCTTGATTTAATCTTCGTCCCCAATCTGTTTTAATACTATTTTGATGGGGATCGAACATGTGTTGGTTTTCCATTGAATTCGTACACAAGATCAAATCGATTTTAGACTTGGTTGACACTATATTCGATACCTGCATTTAGAACTATGGTTCATGGTATCGGTATCAAATCGGCTGGATCGGCAAATTTGTATCAGTTTGGGACCTGGTCGATCTCTGACTTGACCCTTGATCCTTGATCCTTGATCCCAACTTGTTTTAATACTATTTTAATAAAGATCGAACGTGTTTCAGTTTCCCATTGGATCCATACTCTAAACCAATCTAGATCAAATTGGTTTTGGACATGGCCGTTACCATGTTAGATACCTGAATTTAGAACTATAGTTCAAGGTATTAGTATCTGTTACGGTTGGAAATCGTCTGTCGATCCGCGCTCTGAATGACCTGCAATCACAGAGATGAGACAAAGGAGGGGGCGCCTAAGCCCCAGGTACCTTCCGATGCCTAAGTTAGATTCCCAAGGTAAACAGTCAAGAGATAGTAGAAAGCTATCTCCAGTTTAGAGAAAGTGAAACGATGAGTGAGTTTGAGCGTGAGTGAGGGATGAACAATAACTGCTTGTAACTTGTGCGTGCGTAAGTGCGTAAAACTTACCTTGAGGGGTTGCCCTCTACTTATAGATCGAGAAGAGGCATGGAGGCACCAGGACTCAGGGAGATAGATCGTCAATAGGATTGCCACGTGTCACTCTGCGGGACACTCATGTGGTAGACTCCGAGTAGGAGTCGGAGACCTTAGCCAAGGAAGCTAGGTCGATCAGCTCTGGGACTGACACGTTGACACGTGTCAGTAATGACCGACCGGAATAGTCGGTGTCGTATCAGACTGAGAGAAGGACTCTCCGGAGGCAGCAGAATCTCAATAGGACTCTGGCTCCCACCACGGAGTAGGATCATACCTCCGAGCGCTACCCGGGAGGCCGGGCACAAGGGAGGCCGAGTGCATAGGAAGCCGAGTGCGAGACACTCCGAGCGCTCAGGCTTCGAAGACGTACTTAACACGTGTAAGATTTTAAGTGGAGGGATCATTTCCCTCCTAACAGTATCATTGCAGATAAGGACGAGTTCAATTACCATCTAATATTTTCTTAAGATAATTTAATTATTACTTTTTATACATTTTTTCCTTAAATTCTAAGAATGAATTTGATTTTTCTAAATTATCTTTATGGAATTTTTTTTATTTTATAAAAAGGAGATTATAGATTTATGGATTTCTTTAAATTCCAATAATGAGTGTGATTTTACTAAATTATTTATTTCCAATCACATCTCTCTATTAGAAATCTCAAGAGGAGATTGGTATCTTGTTATGTTAATGATAAAAATTTCAAAATATTTTTATATTTTTAATAAATGTAGATTATCGACAGGTGACAATCTATCCTCAACCCTTTCGCATTCATTATTGAAGCTAGGGATGTCAATTTTGGGACCTAACTGGTCCAATTAACCCAAAATCGACTCAGACCGAACTGATAGTAGACAAGTTTTGTGTTAACTTGTTAATAATACTTTTCGGTCCCAGTTCGGTCTAGATTAACCCGAAACCAACCATTAATGGAGACCAACCAAGCTCGAACCGAACTTCATCTTAACCCAAATTAAATCGAATGTCAAGGATTTGGACATATAATTGTTAACCCCATCAATCCCAAAATAAGATAACATTCATTATCGGACCACTACATGGATCAAAAATCGAACCAGCTTGAAACCAATCTAATAACACACTGACACTAGTTAATTAATATATACAGTGTAACTCATTCAACCCAAACCTCTTAATGAAGGTGTTTCAATTGTGCCTTATAAAGTCCTACAACCATTTGACCCAGGCCGACACATTAACACCCCTCATTAAAGCCTCCTCTTGCTTCATGATTGGAATTGGTAGAATCTTACCGTTCAAAAAGCATAATGAGAAACCAGAGGCAGTTTTCTTTAGTTTTTTTTGGGTAAGTGTTTTTCTTTTTTAGGGTAAGTTGAAACCAGAGGCAGTTGAGTAGTTTTGGAGACAAATCTAGGTGCAACATTCATACATAATGGATATCGGATATCAATACGGTATCGGTCATATCTAAAACCGATCTGAATTGAATTAAGAATAGGATTTTCTTTTTTTGTTTTTTTTGGTTTTTTTTTCTGATAAATAATTAAGAATAGATTAGGTCTAAAACCGATACGAACCGATACGAATGGATTGGATTGACCGATCCAACCTTCAACAACTCCCAACCCAACTGCAACTAGCTTACAATTTTCAAATTTAACTTTACATTTTAATGATTTGATCCTCCGTGGATCCTATCTCATTCCTATCCCCAATCCAATCAAACTCTCTTTCTCTCTCTACTCTTGTTGTCAATAAGTATCGTATTCTTCTCATCTCAAGCGGTCCAAAATCAGAGAAAACACCGGAGTCTACCCTGTTTTTTCTACCGTTTTCTATCTTGTTACTCTGTCCAAGACATTTTGCAGGTCTTCAGAAAGAGGAATTTCAGTTGAATTCATTCAATCAATGAAAACCCACATCCGAAAATTCCTCAACGAGATCAAAGATACCTCAACCAACAATTCAGCAGCAGCAGCAGCAGCAGAATCTCACTCCTTGAGATCCAGAGATTACATCACCACCACCACCAACATCAATGGAAATACCAATTCTTCTTCTGCCCCTGCAACAATTACAAGGAAACCTTTCGGAGCAACAATTTCAACCGCAGATTCATCCATGGCTTTAACTGTTGCAGTCCTCCTCACCGTCTTATGTTCCTTGGGTTTCTTCATCGTCTACATCCACTGCATCTCCAGCAATAGCGATAACCGCCGCCGACGCCGCCATCAGATCCTCAGAGATCGAGGTTCTGCTTCTGGAATCGATCCCTCAATCATACAATCTCTTCCATTATACACTTACGACGGCAACATCAAGGAGACCAACGATTGCCCCATTTGCCTCACTGAATTCGAAGAGAAAGAAATGATAAAGCTGATTCCTTTCTGCAGCCATTTCTTCCATCCCCAATGTATAGACCTCTGGTTATCCGCTCATGGCACCTGTCCTCTCTGTCGCTCTACACAGCTGCTCCTTCCTGTTCCTCTTCCTCCTAAGGATCCTTCTTCTTGCTTCGTTTCAATGGAGCCTGAGGTTCAGCAGCAGTTACAGGAAGAGGTATCAGTACCACCATCAATACCCTCAATACCGTCTTCGTCTTCGTCTTCGCCGCCGTCCATGGCCGTGACAAGGGTGAATAGCTTTTCTTCGTCTTCCAGATTAGGAGACACGGTTCATTCTCTGCCGAGAAGCAACAGCTTTTGATGCTGTATTCTGTAAGACAATCAAATCGAATTCAGTGTTCTTCACTCTTTATTTGATTCAATGTCGGCCGGCTGTTTTCCCCCGTTACTCTACACTGTAAAGTCTTTCCGTAATACAATACAGAGTTAAATTCAGTATAGATTCTCTCTCTCTCTCTCTCCCTCTCTCTCTCTCGTCGTCACTCTGACATGGAGACAGTCTGTAAAATAAAATGTGAAAAAGATTCCTGTACACAAAAAGGATGAAATGACTGGTTGGAGTATAGAAACCTCTCCTTCCGGTGGAGAGGTGCCCGTCTTGCAATCACAAGGATGCGAGTGCGATTAAACAATAAGAGACGATTTTTATTTAAATTGACTCGACTGGATAATTGGAGACGATCTTTATTCAACATTTGGATGTCAGTGCATGAATTTCCATTCAGTCAGACATGAAACTCAGTGCGCAGAGATTTTCTTATGTCTCATAACATTCTAAGCCACTTGTACTGCCATAGATTGTTAGTGGGTATCTCTTCTCTGACCACGTGGGCGCGCAGTTGATAAATTAGCTTCCCCTCCCCCCCACTTCAATAGAACCACATAATTATAATCATTATGTTGCCCTAATTTATTAAGGGTTTTTCTGTGTGACATTGATTAGTGATGTATAGAAGGATCTTGATTCCTTAGGAGCTAGTTTTTGTGTTGATCTGAGGAACACCAATGGACTAGTGTCATAACACCCAACTGGTGTCAAAAAGAAAATCCATTTAGGAATTTTTGAAATGTACTTAAATTCAGGATATTATGAGTGTGAGTTGTATCTATATAACGCGTATGTGGAAATTTTTAATGTCCGTGCATGAGTTCCCATTAAAGTCTGTGTTGTAGATACATGAACGCCACATAGTCAGACCCCACGTCTTATCACATTCTAACCACATGCGTTGCTATATATTATTAGTGGGTCTCTCTTCTCTGACCACATGGACATAAGACGATATTTATCCAACAATTGGATGTCAGTACATGAATTCTCTTTAAATTCTATGTTGTCAGTACATGAACGCTACATACTTAGACATGAAACTCAGTGTGCAAATGTTTTCCCACATCTTATAACATTCTAGCCACTTGTTAGTGGGTATCTCTTCTCTGACTACGTGGGCGGTTGATAAATTCGTTTCCTACAACGGCAATTGTTAAATTCGTTTCCTACAACGGCAGTTGATAAATTCGTTTCCCCCCCAAAACTTGAATAGAACCACATAATTCTAACCATTACCTTGCCCTTATTTACAAAGGGTTTTTCTGTGTGACATCGGCGGTCAGTGACGTGTAGAAGGATCCTGATTCCTTAAGAGTCAGTTTTCGTGCCGCTCTGAAGGACACCAATGGACCAGTGTCATGACACCGATCCGGTGTCAAAAAGAAAATCCCATTTAGGGATATTTGAAATGTAATTAAATTCGAGATCTTGTGAGTGTGAGCTGTATCCCTATAATGAGTATGTGGAGCTTTTTGTTTGATGTAATCGTTTCTCAAACCGTGAGTGGGTGGCAGTGGAGATTTTTTCTACAAGGGAAGCGTGAAAAACCAAAAAACACAATAGACCCACGTGTTGCCAAGTTGCTGTGTTGGCATCATTATCTCCAGGTCCTCAAAACGCGCAATCTTGTCTTCAAAACGGCCCGATGAGTCTCTCTTCGGGATTTAAACGGAAAAAGAACGTTCAGGCAAAATCGTGCGATTCAAGCATTAATAAAAAAAAAAACCGATTCCATGCCCCCCCTTCGATTGTCAGACCTATTGATTTAATAATGGTAGGTAATCAAATCGGCTCCTGCCGACTATGCCAAGGGTAGGATTTTAGCTGGCCCATCTTTCTATGTATTGGTAAACGGATCGACTGATCCTCAACCCCTTAGATCAACCATAGAACCTTCTTACCGGAGGAGAGGATTTGGATCTGTAATTGTAGTGGTTTTTTTAAGTTTCAAACTGGTTGTTTTGGTTTAATTGGGGTTTGGGATTTTACGGGTGTTAAATTTAAGGGTGTCAAAGTTGGGCCTTTTGGTTTGGCAGGATTGAATTGCACCGATTTAGTATAAGTTTGAATTGAATTGAATTGAATTGAAATATTATTAGTCATGTTTCGGATTATTTTATATCATACTTTATTGGTTCTGGTCCAGTCCAGGCTAATCCGATAAGAGTCCAAAAAATCGGTTCAAACCCATTAATGGCCCAAGCCAGCCCGATTTAGACCGAATAGTAAGACTCTTGCTTCTTTTTCTTCTTCTGTTTACATTTCCTATTGGGCTTCCAACTAGACTTGGACTCGACCGAATCAGACCAACACCAACCCGATAAACCAAACTTGATTAGAAACCAAAACTGGACTAGTCCGATTGTTACCATTCACAATGCAGCCCATTCAGTCCAGACCTCTTATCAGACATGTTTCGGACTAATTCTATAAAACCCAATACCGGCTTGGCCCGAATTGAATCCAAACCGAGCCAACCTGTTGACACCCTTAGTGTCGATGGCGGATGGGTTATGTCCTTCATTACTTAGGGATGAGTTATGTCCCTTCATTACCTTGGAGGGTTATGTTTCTTCATTACCTACGGAGGGGTTATGTCCATTCATTGGTGGCCTTCATAGATGTTTCCTTTGTCCTCATATATATGGTTGAGCCTACCATTCTACTACCCTTCTCTTTTGTTTCTACCATTCTTTCACAACCTGAGCATTAATCTAAGGTTCTCGAAGGGTTTGGAGTAGGCAAGTGCACGACTACTGCCAGAAGCCACCAAGGTTATTGTATCTTGGAGGCTACTTTGCACATATTTGGTTGTACCATAGGGGGTGTATATGGTCTTAAGGAGGTGTCTATTGGTACATGCAGTCTAGGGATGTCAACCGGTCGAGCTTAATTGGTCTCCACCATTTCAACACCTCGAACCGTGACTACCCATTTAGGTAATCCGTCCTTCATCAGTGAGGCATAGACACGTTTATATTCGATTCGGTCGATTTCGGTCCATAATTAGTTTTATGCTAATCGGGCTAATTGTTTTGTAAATGGGCTATGATTGGCTCATCCCAAAGTGTAAATAAAAATAGAAAGAGATGTTGGTTTTTGATACATAATTGTTCTTATATTATAGATTAGATATTTTCTTTTAGGATTGTAAAAGGCTTGTGATCACTCATGTAGGTAGACGAAGATGAGGATGGAAAGAAAGAGTGGAACTCTAAGAAATGAAAGAGAGTAAGAGATGATTTAATGATTTAGGTTTATAGCTTTAGGGTTAGTTTAAACCAGGATTTAATTTGGTTTAAAGATATATTCAGTTCATTTGGTCGGTTCAGTCGGACTACAACCTTGCACTGCAAACGCCTGTTTAATAATCGGTCTGGGCCTAAGCCCGACATGTTTAATAATTGGGCCGCTCAATCTCGGTCCATAATCGGTCTGACACAGTCAGACTACATGGTGTGGGCCTGAAATTTCTAGGCTCAACCTGTTTTATCTTGGATTACTTACTTTTCATATACAATCCAATATAAACCTACTTTGACAAACATATATGTTCTCTTGTTCCCTTTGCATTGTAGCTTAGATGTACATTTTCCAACTAAAATCAAGATCGGATCCATTCGGTGGGTGATAGTTGAGGGGCTATAACTAGGATTCCTTAGTAGGGGGCAAGGTCATTTAATAATCATGGCCTTTGGTTTCTGCTATCCAGGGTGAAGGAAAACTTTTTCCTTAGTAAAAAAAAAGGGTAAATTATTATTGTCACACTGATAGTTTTGAAAAAGCAAGTCATCTATTCTACCATGTAAATAGTTGATTTGTCTATTTTGATGGTTGGATGGAGAGGACATAGTTTAAATTAACCACATACATATCAAATTTCATAGTATAATTCAATCTAATGCCCTCTTTGTATTGGCATGCATTCTGTGTATATCCATGGATGTGTACCAATACTATCGACATTATAATACACTATTCCAACTTTGAGCTGGAATAAACGGTTTAACTTAAAAACTATAAAAATGAATGACTCAGATTTGTTTATGATTTCTAGAAACATCACATTAATTCCTTTGTTACATAGATAACTACCTAAAAATGAATGGAAAGTTTGGGGTTTCAAGCGGGTTCGACTTTTAACTTTCTTGATGCTAACAAAGAAATATTGTGAAGGCCTGCAACAAGAAGCATCTTCGTAGTTTGGATCTTAGTTTTAAATTCATTTTAGTATTCATTTCAGTTTGATTATTTCATTAGCTTGATTTACTATTTTGGGGAACTTTTGATCTATATAAATAAACAAGAGCATATCAGTACACGAGGCTTCTGCAATTGTAGGGTCTAAGTTTATGTGTTGGAGAGGGGCAAAATATATACAGCCTTACCTCCGTAATGCGAAGAGGTTGCTTCCGTTTTTCGAATCTATGACCACCAAGTTGTAATATAACAATTTTACCATCACAGCAAGGTTCACCCTCTTTTGATCCATATAAAGGTATTTAAAGAATGAAACAAAAATATATAGATTTTATAGTTTTGGGCTAAATATAGTATTTTAACTTTGATAGACTAGATTTATAGATAATGCATGATATTGAGGAGATAAAGTTCAATTTCAACGAAGTAATTTTGAATTAAAGAAATTTATTATTAAAATTGACTTTTAATGCAAAATATTCTACTCATGTATAATATGGTATTTTGGCTAAAATCAGTGGAAAAGATTAAAATGAGGAAAGGAATTGAAACAATTGAAACAGATTGAAATAACAAAAGCACAAAAACAATTTATTTTGATGAATCAATTCCTTCATTTTGGTCATCAAACAAAATTAAGGTATGTATTTATGGAATGGATTTTTAGAAATACATTTATAATTAACATAGAATGAGAATGGACTAAAGAGAAAAGCATAAGTGTTATGGCACCATAAGAAATTAGAATTTTTGTGACAGACTTTCATGAGAACAGAAATCGTCTCGGGCCTGGGTTTGGACGGGAGACTGGGCGGCCCAGATGGATGGCCGCCATGTGGCACTCGAAAGGATCCGAGCCCTCCATCCGAACCGATCGCCCAGTCAACAAGCTGAGCCGACTGGGGGGTCGGCTCGGATGGAGGGCTCGGATCCCTCCAAGTGCCACATGGCGGCCATCCATCTGGGTCGCCCAGTCTCCTGCCCAAACCCAGGCGGGAGACGATGTGGATCCCTTTCACGATGGTAAACGAGAAATGTGTAAATAATTAAGTGATGGTCAAAGGTATTCCATAGCGTATGTTAGGTAACAGAAACAGAAAATTAAATACCATTTTTTACAAAGCAAACACTTACATTCATGAAAAAAGTTATTCCACAATGGCGTTTATAGTTTCATCGTGGACAATATTATCACTTATACCCTCACTATCCCATTGTGCATTGTGCGCAACTGCATTATAGTCTAGGAACAATATTTCCATCATGGTCATTTTAGGCTATGGAAATATATTATTGGTGATGGAAAAATTCTGTCACGAAAAATCATATTTGTTGTAGTGTGGGGTTCAAAATGTAAAATAGGTTAAATAGTGCATTCCAAAATTAGTCTAATTCTCTATCGTTACTTTTTCTTTTACTAAAGATGGGTATCTAGACTTTTGGCCTGACTAATCCTGTGGGTCCATACTAACTCCACTACTACATAAACTGGGTCATTCTAGGGTTGATTGAGATACCAGGAAAAGAACATTTAACACCCCGTATGAGTGAACCCAAAGAGATAAAAGGAGTTAACTCATAACCTTCCACTTCTTGAGGTGTAGACTCTTTTTCAACTGAGCTATCTCCTTCGGGTTAAATTTTCTATCGCCTTCCATAATTAGTTACATGTCAAATTTCATATGCTAATTCAATCAAATACATCTTCTTCTTCTTTTTTTTAAGGAAAAATGATTTACAGGCTATTAGGTTACAATGGAATCATATATGCTAGCATGTATTGATCGCTGGATGGAGTGGATTATCTTGACCATTCTAGTCACTGCTCATGTACTAGCTCACTGGCCTTCTTCTGTCCGCCCCATACCTTGTGTATCACACTCTCTTTGTCTCACCTAGCTTCTGCAAGTTTGCCACTACAATGACACCAGTTTTCAGAATTGTCAATTCAAGTGGAGGTGGGGCTATGCGACATAGCAGCCGTCATTTTCTAACAGCCCTGCCACCACTTGTTAGAAGCCTTCATTCTCCCTGAGAAATTGGTCATCAATGGGAGGTGGTGCTTGAGGTAGTCCCACAGAGGGCAAAGGAAGTGGAGAGAGAAGCTATGGCAACGGAGAAAGAGTGGCTGGGATACTTCTTCTCTTATCCAACGGTCAATAAATGCTAGTTCGTAAGATTCTAATATGTCTCACTAGCGTGTAGATCTTTTGCCCCTTTTTGTATTAGCATGCATCACATGCAACGGAGAAAGAGTGGCTGTGATACTTCTTCTCTCATCCAATGATCAATGAATGATAGCTTGTAATATTCCAATATGTCCTGTTAGCATGTAGATCTCATGCCCTTTTCTGTATAAGCATGCATCACGTGTATGTCTTTACTTGTGTAATAATACTCTAAACATTAGTATGCATTCTCCCAATTCTAAAAGGGTGAGCCGATGGTTTAGATTAAAAAACTGTAAGAATTATGATTTCCAAAAACTTCACATTTTATTGTGACATGGATAACTACCATAATAATAATAATAAAAATATAATACAAAATGGTTTTTCACATGTTGTACAGTCATGCCCTTTTGCAGTAGATGGATAGAGGGGTGGTTGTGTAATGCCAAATCCACCACCAATGGGACGAATTGTCCAAAACCATATATGTAAACAGTTGGGTATAAAAATTGAGTCCTAATCATGATGAAACAAACCCAAAAAAGCCGCTGCAAAGGTAGGAAGTAGGTGATCTCCTACTTATTAAAAAAGCACATGAACATGAACAGACAGAAAAGGGTTGAGCATACGTCTAGTTAGTAGGGTATATTAGAATCTTATAAGTTAGGGAAAAATGAGAGTACAAGAAGAACCAATAACCAATCACTTAGAGGAGAGAGAAGAACAAGAAGAGAGAGAAAAGGTGTCCAGATTTCAAAGAAGAGAGAAATGAATCTACATGTTAACGGTGTATATTGAAATCTTATACTTTAGAAGGGAAATGGAAGTATACTAGGAGGAGAGAGAAAAAGGACTCGAATTTCGAAGAGAAGAGAGATAGAGATAGAAATATATACCGTCAACATGTACCTCATTTTCTCATATATATATATATATATATATATATATATATAGGTTCACACATTGTGGCTTCTTATTACTATTTTTTGCTGTCTTCGTGTACTCTAACCTCTCACTTCTGCTGTTGGCATACTGATTCAATGACTTCCTTCGCTTTCAGCCCCAACCCCTTTTTTCTTTATATCTCTGTCTCTCTAGTTGGGTCGATGGGTTAATCTTGCCAAACTGATGCTGTGACCAGTGGAACTAACTGGAGAGAGTTGGTGGTATTCACTTTTCACTTGTGATGGATCAACAGATCACCTGAACCCCCTGGGTGAAATCTTTATTTTTAAGGAATTTTAATATTTTTTTTGGTTAATGGTCGGTAAGGAAATACAAATTATTGGTCAAGAGATGCTTCACAAAAAAAATAAAAAAATTTACAAGTGGAAGAGAGAGGGACCACCTTGGGCATTGTCACTAGTAGATACCAAACCTCCACCTACGAAAAAAAATATTCCATGGTAGTGACAAAACCTGTATCTAGTAGGCCTTCCTAACGCATCAAGATGGCAAGACATTGCCAGAGACGAAACCGGTCTCTCAGCGATAGCCATTTTTTGCCAGGGAATCAGCCACTAGATTTCTTTTTTTTCTGAAACAATGACTTCTCTTACAAGTCACATGAGACTTTGCTATTTCGAGGGTAGTTACTCTAGAAAGAAGGAGAAAGACAAAGATGATGCTGAGACTAGTTACAAGATTTTTGACCCCATAAGAGCAGTCATAGACAAATGTCTGCATGCTCAAACACATTTTAGAACTTTTCTATTGAACACAATTCTAATGGGAGAGGTATTATTGAAAAATAGTGGGATAGGAATTTATTTACTATTGAGGGTGAATATTAGCCGACCACGATGTAAGATATTGAATGATTTGACAACCAAAAAATATTAATAATAAATTCAAGAGTGAATGGACCATTCTATTTTATAAGTTTAAGTTCTATTTGTTTTGATATAAAATTTCACATGAAACAAGTATAAAACAAGTACTGTAGGAGAGAGAAAGAGAACGAGGGATGGGGCAGCAGGGGGAGAGAGAGATGAAGGGGGTGGTGTTTGTACCCTAGCCAAGTTAATTAGAGAGAGAGAGAGAGAGAGAGATAATGGCAAACGGATTCACCTGTTGGGATTATTTTTCATTCATCCAAGGGTTAATAAGGTGCTAATGTAGAAGGCATGAGAAATTCCATTTCACATGGGCGATTCAAAAAACATGTTCTTTATACATTCTATTGAAAAGAAAAAATAGTTGAAGATATTGAGGATGAAAGAGCAAACAAGAGGAAAAAGAGAAAACAAACAATCATACAAACACAAGGATTTATTATGATTCAGCACCTAATGTAGAATACATACATCGATAGAGAATCAATGAATTTCTTATTCATTAAGAAAAAAAAAAATTAAATCTCACAAAGTGGTAACATTTGTCATTTTTCTATCTTCTTGTCTCTCTGTTTGAAAGAATCTTACAAAGATAAATACATGGATACCAAAAGAACCATATTCCTACACAATTGCAATTTTATCTATGTACATAACTGGGTGGATCCCATAGAATACAAGACACAAACCCAACAGAAGAAGCATAACGTAGTTTTAGTAATCATTACAAGTCATGAAATTGATCTTGATCTAGAATGGTTTGATTGATCGATCCAGACCAATCTTCACCTTTTCTCTTTTTTTTGTCAGACCGATATTCGGTCCTTTTCGATTTCTTAATATTAAAAAAAAAGGTAAAAGATAGTTACCTCCCCTGTAACTTACCTTATTGACCGTTGACCCCCAAAGGTGTCAAAAAAGACAGTTACCTCCCCTAAATAACTATTAAAATCCAAATAGCTCCAATTTTTAACGGTGTTAAAGTTAATTTTTTTATGGACAACTCTACCCTGAGAAAAAGAAACCATATACATGGGCTTTGGAAAACCCAAATCTGAGAAAAAGAGAACCCAAATCTGAGAACCAAAATCTCTCATAAGTATACACATCTTTAACAAAAAATAAGTATGCCTCACTCTACCGCTGGAAGGAGAACCCAAATCTGAGAAAAAGAGAAACCAGAAACACAAGTCGAGAAAATCGAAATCCTGAGAAACAAAATTTCGTAGGTTTTGGAGTCAAAATTGGCTACCATTAGGAAAAATTCTCCAAAACCCTAAACCCAAGTATTCAACAAAAACGGAGATGGAGAGAGATCAAATAGTGAAGGGGAGAGAGAGAAAGAGAAAACACCGGAGAGTTCCAGATGTTCTCTCTTCTAGTTTTGCAGAGAATGACTTCGTGTAGATGGCGATTAAACCCTTAATCTTCACTCTTTTGGTTTTGCAAGCCAAGATCGAAATGGAGTTGCCTGCCTAAATCACAGAGGAGCAGATGAAGGCCGAGATCGCAGAGGAGAAGATGAAGGCCGAGATCGTGAAATGGAATCCCTGGAGTTTTTGCAGAAAAATCCAAATAGTGGAGGAGAGTTTTTGCAGAAGACCCAAAATGGTGGAGGAGATTGGAAAATGAATTTTTGGTGCAGAAGACCCAAAATGGTAGTAACCCTATTAAATAGTAAGGGTAAAATAGGTAGTTCATCTCTCTAAAAGGGTAATTTGATCTTTAAAAAAATATTGGACTCCCACCGTTACCATCTAACGGAATATTCTTAACGCGTGTGGCTATTTGGATTTTAATAGTTATTTAGGGGAGGTAACTGTCTTTTTTGAAACCTTTGGGGTCAACGGTCAATAAGGTAAGTTACAGGGGAGGTAACTGTCTTTTACCCTAAAAAAAATTAAAAACTACTTTTTATTTCTTTAACTATAGATGATCGCGACACATGGTAATCAAATCCCTTGGACTAGTGGCACATGTCACCAAATAATAAAAAATATCAATTTGGCCGCTCTCTCGATCCAATCCATATATTGTACCGAGTTACGTTATCGAATCACGAATCAACTCGTTCGATAATGATTTTTAGAACCACGAGCAAAACCACCATGAGAACAAAATCACAAAGGTCCAAAGGTTACCTAATGCTTGGTTGCCCTACTTTTCGTGTCAGGTCTTAGGACTTGCGTTGAATTCATAAAGATGTAAATGGATAGTCGAAAATTCAGATATGATTTGAATTCACATCCGTTTAGGGGAATCTGAATCCAAATAATCGGATTTGGATTTGGATTTGGATTTGAATTCGGATATCAGTCAAAGTTGTCAAACGGCCATGATTATACCTGCTCTGGTTAGTCCAGTGTTAAGACGCATATAACCTTAGATTTTAAAGTGTTAAGACGTATAGCCTTAATGTTTATATAATTATTTAAGGGTTCATCTCTTATTTTCTTAGGACAGTCTATATATTTTTTTTAAACTAGGGTTAAACTATGATATGATAGAATGTCATATGCATGGGATTTGTTCCTGGATTTTGTTGCGAGAGGTTGTGTGGGATGCATCTCACAGACCCAGATATCAATTTGAATAATTTAATTGATGATGTTTTATCTCGAGATAGCCCTTGCTAATGGCAATGCCAAAGGCGAGGGTTTTACATTCTATTAGGATTTGATGTATTTAATTTATTATTATTATTATTATTATTATTAATTATTATTATTATTATTACAAATTGACTCTAGCAAAAAAAAAAATCTAAGATTTTCTTTCATTTTCCATATAATTTGTATTCTAATTTCATTTTCCGGATTCAATTCGGATTTTAAGCAGATATCCAGTTAACTTTCGAGTTCTGATTCAGATTTAGTTTTTAAACATCCATCGGATTTCGAATCGAATTCAAATAAGGTAATTGATAAATGAATTCGAATATGAATAATGATGTATTCAATTTGAATTTGATCCATTTACATCCCTAAAGACTCGAGTCTACCCACTACAAGAAGGCAAGAGCATATATTCATCCTTTATTAAAAAATGTTCCGATATACGAGGGTCCCGGTATTACAGGGTCTGGGGAAAAACAATATATTCGCCGTTTATTCTACCCTCTTAATGCCATCGTACTTGTTACTACAAACTTACTTGCCACCCAACTCCGTTGAATCATAACGATATTAATTAATTAATTATAATTAATTAAATTAAAGGGGAACTGAATTAATTTTAATTTATAAATAAGACGTTAAGTTTACGAAGAGAAAATATACTAACCAGTAATGCAACTGCATTGAAGTATTGCTTTCCAGAGACAAGAAACACGTACGATTGGAATCTTAGATCCATCAAACATTAGATCAGGGTTCACCTTATCGCTCCCTGACGTCAGCAAGCACGTGCTAGCTATATCCTTGCATCGATTCACACCGACCAGTAAAGCTCAACGGGTAATCCGACTGTCTTCCTCAGTCACTTTCAGACAATGGGATGGGATGCGGCCGATGCGGCCATATTAAAAAAAAAAAAATTTTGGGAAAAAAAGCTTAACAATGACCAGTTAACGAGAGCTCTACTGTTTCTTACCTTCTCTCGATCTCGATCTTGATCTTGCATCAGTTTTGTGTATCTTCTATGAGCAGATGGAGCTGAATTCAATCGTTGCTGATGTTCTTCTGAGATTGGAATAAATTTAAGAAAGAAGAAATGTTTCGGTCGCACAGACACCGGGCTGAGAAAAGGGACAGGATCGATTTCAAGTTCTCTAATTTCCAGGCGCTTCAGGTACTATAACGAACTCTTCCTCCCTCTTTTTTTTTTTCTCGTTAGATTTGTTTGTCCTTCCGCTGTTTTGCCTTCTCTATGTATATGAAGTTAAACCGGCCTCTATTTCTTCCGTTTCAGGTCAATAATCCGTAATTGAATCTGTCCTATGAGTCTCTAATACTATTCAATTCAATTTTTCTTTTTTTTTTCAAGAAGAAAATACTCAATTCTCTAAGAAGTTGCTCTCATGTGACTGAATTTTCTTTCTCTATTCTTTTTTTTTTTTTTTATAGATTTAACTATCTTGTCGAATTGGAGTTCAAAATTTCTTTCAGTCATTCGTTTTCTACTTCTCTATTAATTTTTTTCTTGCAAACTTTCTTCTTATTAAGTTTTGTTTGATTGAGAGTAAGTTTGTTCATTGTTTACATTTTCAACATTAACCCCTATTCCCCGGATTTAGCAACAAGGGCAATGTTTTATAACTGGTAATAAAACAAATAAGCCTATATTATGTGGGATTTCACATTAATGGCTAAATAAGAATCAAAGTAGCGTCTCTTGATTGTGGTTGATATAATTCATGAAAATGCTACTTGACCCGATCTGTTTAGTCCTATTCAGAATTGCTGTACCACCTATGGCATGTTATCATGGTCTATGGTCTGATATTTGGATTGTCATTTTACCACATTGATCTGGAGCACCATTGATCTAAAATAATAGTGCTCAGTTACCTACAATGTGCATCACAGTGTTACCTGCCCTGGAGCATCTGCTAAATGCTTCAGGAGTCTGTAGTTAGAACCCAAAAGTGCTATACAACAAACCTTCTTTTTCGGGTAATTTACTGCCTAACATCCACTACATGTTTTACTTTTTAATGATGTAAGGATCAAACACAATAAATCTTCTATTGAAATGAAAATCTTAATGATTCCGGTGACCATTGTGGTCATTATTAGTAGCCTGTGGATTGTTCCACCATCAAGGCCTATTTGCCAAAAGTTTGGAAACAGAACTTGCCCTATGAATTTTCTCAAGGAAATCCATCTCAAGGCTTTGCAATATGGTGGGTGATGCCCATCATATTAATGTTTCAAAGCAAGGGATTTATGCTGGATTTTCATTCATGTTCAACCTTGAGAAAGATGAAGCAAAGAAGAAAAAGATGAATCATAAACACTTTATTAGATAAGGCATTGAAACTTGTAGAATTTGGCCATCTTGTATTGAGTGAGAGTGCAGGATAGAAAAACCTCACGTTGATTTTGTTCCTCAATCTTGTAGCCCATGAATCTCTTTACTGTGGAACATTCTTCTAAATTGGGATGGTCAAATTTGGTTCTCTTTAGTTTGAGTCCTGTCTCCTGACTGTCAGTCTGTCACACTAACAGTTACTTATTTATGTTCTATAATCAGTTCAAGTTTTTCATTTGATATGAGGTTGTGCAGTCTAGGACTCCTCTGTCATGTTGAGATGTGGCAGTCCTATCTCTTTAAGCTTTATCGTTACTTCTCTATAAATAGATACTGCAAGGTAGGAGAATACTTACACACGTTCTCTCTCTCTGTCTGTCCTTCTCCATTATTTCTCTCTTCCTTTACTTTGTTACAGTTCTTTCCTCACATATATTGGAAATAAAGGAGATATTCAGTGAAATAACTTTGCTGAACATTTTGATGTATATCGACCAACTGATTCCTATTAAACTCCCCATTCCCCTTCTCAATGTAGATAAACAAATCATTGTGGTGGACTATTTCATTCAGAGTTTCAGGCTTGTGAAATATGTTGTTTGACAGTTTATTCTGATATTTGGGGTAACAGGTACCAAAAGGATGGGACAAACTTTTTGTGTCAATTGTCTCTGTGGAAACCGGGAAAACAATTGCCAAGTCAAGCAAAGCATCAGTACGGAATGGGAATTGCCAATGGACAGAGTCTATATCAGAATCTATTCAGCTTTCACAAGATGATGCTTCAAAAGACCTTGAAGAGTGTCCTTTTAAGTTTGTTGTTGCCATGGTGAGGTGCTTATCTTGATCAGTTGTTATACCTAATTCGTAAATATGATTTGCTGACCCTTTGGTTAACACATCACACAGTATCCTTGATTTTTTTTTCCCCTCAAAGGATTAATTTAGCGCATTGTCACTCTCCTAAATGACACGCTTATTTTAGGGATCTGCTAGATCTGGTGTACTTGGTGAGGTTACGGTGAACCTGACAGGCTACATTAATTCAAGAGCTGCTTCTCCTGCCTTATTTCCATTGAAAAAATGCAATCATGGGACAATTTTACAAGTGAGTCGTCTAAAATTTCTCAATTCTGCTTTCTATTGTTATTTGCATTTCCAGTCATGGAGCATCTTTTATCAGATTATGGGTGTATTTTCAAGCATCTAATACTTTTAAAGAATATCTAGAAATTATTTCTTTATTGTATGTGCATGGTTCATTGGGAATAATCATAATGAATATAGGTAATATTTCTACTGCACAAAGAATTTGTGAATTGCGAGCGTTGAAAAATTGGAGGATGAGTTATGGCTGATAATAAGATCCTGTTGAAATGGAGTAACGTGGAAGTGCCTTATGGTATAAAAAGTAGATAAGCTATAGAATGTAAATGATATGAAGAAGTAAAGAAGATCTAGGTGTGTAATCATTTATTTAAAGAAGGTTAAGGTCAGGGTCCATGCCTATCTCTTCTCTCTCCTATTGTCCTACTTATTTTTTCTCTTCCTTTCCTTTTTTTTTTCCCTTATGATGATTAACACAAATTGCTGCTGAGGGTGTTTCCTGGGCTTGAATCATTATTATTATTATTTTTTTATATATTTTTAACACAAAAAGAAAAAAATATAGCCTACTCTGTTTGATGATGGTGAAGGCATATCAATTGCTTCACCCCTGGTAAATGAAGGGGGTAAAACCTTGGAACTTGTCTCAGATCTTCATCAACTTTTATCAACAAATCAGAAATTCAAGAATCTCTATTTACCGCAGAAGGAGGTGATACTTCTTTATTTCTGGAGATGGAGTGGCAAGCTCTTCATGCTCTATTGTGGTGAAATACATCATTACTAGTGTAATAGTGTTATTGTCCCATGCCAATTTTAGACATAGCTGAATGAAAAATTCGGCAAGAAAACAAAACCATTCCTGAACAATTGGAGGCTTGAACAGTGAGAGAGTAGATAATTGGTAACTGGTATTCCAGTGATTTGTTTAATAGATTTTTTTCTTTTCAGGTTCATATTCTGGATCCGGTTCATCTCACTAGAAATCAAATGGGCTGGGTTGTAGACATAAAAAAGTGAGAACTCAACGAGACCCTACTAGCTTTCTTTATTTGAATAAAGAGAGCTAGGGTTCTGTTGTGTTCGTACTCTTCCGGTTAGACTTTGATCCTCTGGGGAGCTCCACCAAGCACTTCTTCACAACTGAAAGCCTAAATAGGGAGAAAAAACCAATTAGTTTTCTTCTCTTTGGACGTTCTCCTCAACTATTTTTTTCTCACAGCAAATTTTAATGGAGTTCAAGATTAATATATGACGTTTGGAAACTTTAGCTAAATAATGAAGTGCTGATACAGCCTCCTTATCTGAGGACAGGAGATCAAAACAATTTGACAGGTCCTGTTAGACCATTTGAGACTGGAAGACTAACAACATTTCATAATCATCCACAAGGTGATTATCAGTTTGGTCGAGTTTAAAGCAGCAGTGATAACAAGAGTGAAACTAGGGAAGGATGCAAAAAAGGGACTTTGTCTTGTGAGGGTTCCATTGGAACTGTAGAACCTTCACCCAATGACAATGTGAAAGCTTAAGGGGGGAAAGAAACAACATGAATTTAGGCAAGCGTATTGTTACATATAGGGTAAGATCTTCAACAAAAACATATGGCTTATGCACGTTTTGTCATATATTAATTAGCAAAACAAGAATTTTAAGGAAGCACATCACTGCTATTACCACGATTACTTAACTTGGAACAGTGAAAATGCACTATTGCTAAAACTTTTTGCAAGTGCCATGTCTTGCTGTTGTCATTTACTTTGAATTTTATTGACTACATTTTGGTATCCATGTTTCTTATTGTCCTCCTCAGCCTTAAAAAGTTGCCTCTAATCAATAAGAGTGCTGATTCAGCAAAAGTACACCTCTTTTTACAACACTAATTTCTGCCTATTCACAGCAGCCCTTTTTAATGGACTTCCAAAAGAGCCTCAACAATCTCTATATACTGAGATTTGAAGTAGCTGTTGAATTTAGTATAACTTGTCTCAAAAACGTGCATCAAATTTATTATATTAGTGTTTGAGTATTTCATATCTGAATGTATGAAGGCAGTGCTTTGTGTGATGAAGGCAGTGCTTTGTGTCTTTCAATTATACCATCTATTTGTTATTTCCGTCATCCATTATTTGCTTGATTTCTATTTCCTTACTATGTTTTTTTCTTTTTCCTTGCAATATTTGGTCACAAACCATCAGTGACATGGAAACTTTTCTTGTCTGTGTAAATGCAGGTCAAAATTCAGTGCCTTACACCAAGAGCAAGAGTCAGGTTTGCAGTTTGCGGTGGAAGTTCTCCCCATTATTTCATAATTTTCAGTTTTCCCATTTGATTGTGAAGAGTCAGTGTGTATTTTCAGGGATGAACAACGGAAAGAAACAAATTCCCATCCAGAGGATCTGAATGCAGACTATGATGACATGGACAAAAAGTCAGATGGGTCTGATTATGCATTCAGTCAGAGTTTCGGATCTTCCTCTAGTAACAATTTGGGCAGCACTTCTCATCCAGGAGATCTTGCTAGCAGGGTCTGGTTATCATACTCACTCTTCTGGGTTCTATGTTGCATTGATGAAAGTTGGAACTGTTAGCATTTCTGTCTTCTATAGTCGTCGGTGTGCTTGTTTGTCATAATATATATATATATATATATATATATATATATATATATATATATATATATATATATATATATATATATATATATATATATTGTTGAAAGAATAAGAAGGGAATGCTTGGCTTGTTAAATATGATAGAGGCTTTTTCTATTTATAGGAAAAGAGATTTACTTTTACATAAATATTGGGATACCTACCAACACTAATCATAAATATGATATGATGACTATGGTGATATATCCTATCAAGATTGACTTCTACCATACCTACTAAAGACTTATACTACCTACCAAAGGCTATGGTAACCTACCAAGATACAATGAACTTAGACATAAACTTACAATTACAACACTCCTCAAGTTGGCGCATAAATATCAAACAAACCCAACTTGTTAATAATAGGAATAAAGCTCTTACTATGAAGCTTTTTAGTAAAGACGTCTACTTATTGAGCAGTAGACGGAACAAAAGGAACACATACAACTCTTTGTTATAGTTTTTCCTTGATGAAGTGACAGTCGATCTCTACATGCTTAGTGCGATCATGTTAACAGGATTATGTTAAATGCTGATTGCTGACATATTGTCACAGTACAAGCACATAGGAAATTCAATTGGAACACACAAATCCTAAAGAAGACCACGAAGCCAAAGGAG
Organism: Protea cynaroides; assembly: GCA_028583415.1. Classification (NCBI taxonomy): domain Eukaryota; kingdom Viridiplantae; phylum Streptophyta; class Magnoliopsida; order Proteales; family Proteaceae; genus Protea; species Protea cynaroides. The sequence continues at coordinate 23,241,515 of CM053266.1, forward strand.
TTCGCAAATGCTATGGGCCATGGCTCGAAACTCAGCTTCAGCATTGAACCGAGCAATAACAGCTTGTTTCTTATTCCTCCAAGTAACAAGGTTGCCTCCAACAAACGTGCAATAGCTTGAGGTAGATCTGCTGTCATAGTGACACCCGCCCCAATCGGCATCAGTTAAGGCCACAATATGAAAGTAGCTATGAGGAGAGAAAAGAACACCTTTTCTAGAAGCAGATTCAAATATCGTAAAATCCTATATGCGGCCTCTAGATAAGAATAATAAAGATCAAGCAGATATTGACTGATTACACTTACAGCAAAAGCGATGTCAGGCTGGGTGTGTGACCAGTGTATCAGTCGTCCAACCAACTGCTGATAGCTACCTTTATCAACTGAGTCCCTAACTTTGTGCTTGAGATGAGAACGAGGCTCTAGAGGAGTATTTGCTGGTTTCAACCTAGCATTCTGTCTATGATAAGAGATCTCGAGTGTATTTCCATTGTGAGAGGAAGATACCTTGAGCTAAATGAGTAACTTCGATCCCAAGAAAATATCTCAATTTACCAAGGTCTTTGATTTCAAATTCTGTCCCCACGAAAGTCTTCAGGTTGAATATTTCGTCAGCGTTGCTGCCAGTGATAACAATTTCATCTGCATCTTGGGATCCTAATTGCCATGGTTCCGCAGCATCACAAAGAACGTTTGGGAGGAATAGCTTGAGACCTTTGCTGAGCCCCTACGAACCCTCGCTCGTGGCTTCTAACTGCGATAGTGTGACGCTTGATATTTCACCTTCGAAACAAACCCAACGATCCTACATAGACGGTCAAAATTGTAATGTGCTCACCAGTCTTCTTAATAAAAAAAAGTATGATCAACATTATTTTGTTTATAGCCAATCAAGCCATACAAAGCTTGCTTCAATTTTGCAAATTTTGAGAAACAAATTCAGGAGGGATGTCCATATAAACCTTGTCTTCAAGTTCCCCATGGAGGAAAGCATTTTTTACATTAAGTTGTCGAAGATCCCATGTTTGGTTAAGGTCACATGAGATGATTATTCTGAGCAAAGGTTTCCTAATAGTCGATTCCATATGTTTGAGTAAATCCTCTAACAACTAGCTTTGCTTTATATCTGTCTACAGATCCATCAGCCTTTTGTTTGACAACAAAGGCCCATTTGCATTCTACAAGTTTCTTTCCTGGAGGGAGAGACACCAAATCTCACGTGTCAGTCTTCCCAAGTGCACTCATCTCTTCATTCATTGCCTCTTTCCACCTAGACTTGCCAGTGCATCTTGCCAGGAGTTAGGAGTGGAAACAAACAATAACGAAGAAATAAAAGTACGAAAGGAGAGAAACAAAGAATCATATGCAACAACATTAGAGATGGGATACTGAGTAGACATTTTGATGCTCTATTGAATAGAAATAGGTAATTCAAGAATAGGATCACTAGGAGAATCACTAGGAGGAAGAGATTTACCAAAGGAAGGATTTGGAAGACTTGAATTCGGAATTGAGGACAACTGCCCATATGCAGTGGTGGTGGTCTTTGGCACTTGCTTACGTCAAACAAATACTTTGAGAGGTGGTTAAGTTGTTTGAGAAGGCAATCCCTGAGGTTGAGACGGAGCTGAAGCCAGCTCCTGACTTGTCACACAGCATCAGTTTCAACCACTATAGGAGATTCCAGCGGAACAATAATAGGCACATCTTCCCAAAACTCCCGAGTAAAAGACTCCCCTTGAAGAAAGGCCGGATAATAAGCTTCAGACTCATGAAAGACAACATCAATGGTGACCAGCAGTCGCCGAGTCAAAGGATGATAGCACTTTGATGCAGTACAAGTATATGTTAGAAGAAGTAATAAGAAGATTAACCAAGCCAAGAAGCCTAGCCACAAGTAGCCAAACTGATTTAGCTCAGTTGGACCAAACCGCTAGACCAGACAGCTAGACCAAACCGTGGCAGCTTATGTGTGCAATATAATTAGTTTTCTCTTCTCTATAGCTATTTTGGTTTGTTTCCTAATTAGGTGTTAGCGTATAATTAGGAAAATGAATAGTTAAGTAGCTTAGTTTATGTTGGAAATTTTCTATAGCCTATTAAGAAAGTTTCCTAATCTATTTCTATTTTGGACTTTCTATAAGTTTCTTAATCCTTTTTAGTTTTGGACTTTCTATAGCTTGTAAACATTAGCCTCTATATATATGAATAAAGTAGAAGAGAAAAATAGACTTGAAAATACAGAAACTGCTCTTGCGTTTCTTGTTGAGTCTCTAGGTTGTGAGACTCAACCGAACCCTTCCCCTTCCCCCTATTCTCTTCCAATCTCTCTCTCTATCTTCCCTATTGTTCCCTAGTGATTGTGCAACTGTTTCCCCTCTAAAGATCCTATCGGTTGCTGAGTTTGGAGATTTGTCGATGCTGCTGATTACCAGAATCTGTCACCAGGTGATAGACGTTTTAGGAAAAATCGTAACTTTGTGACCAACTGTCGGATCAATCTCAAATTCGGATATGGTTGCAAGTACATTCTAAACTACAATCCCTCCAAGTTTCGCAGTCAACCAACGGTTGGGTTGCTCTCAAAGATAAGTTTTCTAATTTTGGTTTCTTGGTTTTAATGGAGTTCTTATTGGGACTGGTTGTAAAAGATCCTATTGCAAGGGTTAGGGTGTAGATTGATCATAAACCCTAGTCCCTTGCATCCCACTTGTAATCCTTCTGAGTGGCAGAGTAACAAAGGAAGATACAACGGAGTCCCTGGGAATCAAGCTTGCCATGGACTTGATGGTTGCAAGGAAACACCACACAAGCAAAAACCCGAGGCGGAACCACAAAAGAAGAGGAGCCCATGAGCACATCAAGAGGGCATTGAGAGGCCAAGACACAAGAAGGCAGCCGATTGATAAGGTAGGCTGCCATAAAAACTACTTCGCCCCAATATTGAGGAGGGACAGTCATAGTGAACAAGAGAGACCATGTCACTTCCAAGATGTGACGATTCTTTCATTCAACGACACTATTTTGAGCAGGAGTATTGACTTAGCTAGTTCGATGAATGATCCCATGATTAGACAAATACAACTAGAAGGACCCGTCAATATACTTGTTGCCATTATCACTTCAAAGAATCTTCACCGTGGCATCAAATTGGTTCCAAACCATCTTATGAAATAACTGAAAATAGTTGGCTACATTACTCTTCTATCGCATCAAGTAGATCTAAGTGGTATAACTAAAGCAGTCAATAAAGGAGACAAACCATCGGTAACCAGTAGTAAATACACAACGGGTAGGCCCCTAGACATCAGAATGGATTAAACCAAAAGGTATTAAACTTCTATTATCAGAAATAGGATAAATGGCTCTAGTTTACTTTGCAAAAATGCAAGCATCATAAAAGAAATCATTGGGATTATATTTCTTAAAAAACTGGAAACAAAGTAGATAAAATTTTTAGAGGAAGATGACCCAAATGACAATGCTTCCGATGTAATTCGAATAGAGCAACAATAGAGGAGTTGGGGTGAGAAGCCTGAGCCATCAAAGGTGATGGAGAAATCAAGCAAGCAAAGACCACCAACCACTTTACCTATGCCAATCATACGACCCGAATTAAAGTCTTGAAAGACAATGATCAGGAAAAAATTTTCTAAAGAATCATTTAGTAATATTCATAGTTGTTAAGGCGACAAGGCGACCCTAGGCGTTGGAGGCTGTCCTGGGTGCCTAAGCGCCTAGGCGTTGCCTAGGAGACCAAGGGGTTCCGGGTTTTTTTTTTTTTTTTTGCCTAAAATATCAATGCTATATTTATGTTAATATATTATATGCAATAATGCAGTATGCTAGAATTAAAAGGACATATTTGTAATAAAAAAAGCACAAAACAATAAATTAAGGAGCATAATAGCATATAAATAAGAAACAACAATGTAAGACTATAATGCATGTAAAGAATTTAAGATGTACGCTATATTGTTGTTACCTCCATGATGCTGAACATTTAGTTTCTATACTAATTTCTCTCACTGTTGACTATAGGCTGTAGCAGAGAACAAAAAAAAAATGTGTTGCAGAAAGCAGACTTGCAGACTGCAGTCACTGTAGGGAAAGAGGAGGAAGAAGAAGGAGAAAAAAATTTTCAGTTGCAGAACGGGAAAAAAAAGTAAAATCATTGCAGTTTGCATTTTGCAATCACTGTAGCAGAGAAGGGAAGGAGGAGGAGGAAGAAGAAGAAGGAGGAGGAAAAGAACCAAAAAAAAGAATCCAGTTACAGTCGTCACTCATCACCATAGCAAGGGCAAAAAAAATGGTTGCAGTCAGCATTCTGCAATTACTGTAGCAGAGAAGGGAAGAAGAAGAATAAGGAGAAGAACAAAAAAAAATTGCAGCTACAGTTGTAATTATAGCAGGGACAGAAATTCTGCAATCATTGTAGCAGTGAAAGGGAAGGAAGAGGAAGAAGAAGAAAATAAAAAAAAATATATTTCATTTCAATCGCATTCACAGTAGCAGAGGAGGAGGAGGAAGAAGAAGAAGCAGCAGCCAGTAGTCGGTAATAGGTAGGAGAACAAAAAAAAAAAAAATTCTAGAAGAAGAAGAAGCTGGTAGTCGGTAATAGGTAAGAGAATAGAAAAAAAAAATTTCTTTTCAGTCACCGTCGTAGAGAACAGCGAAGGTAACTGCAACAGAGATATTTACCCCCCCCCCCCAAAAAAAAAAAAAAACTGTAACAGAGAAACAGAGAAAGAGGAAGAAGAAGAATGAAAAAAAAAAGAAAAAAGGAAGAAGAAGCGGTAGAAGTAGAACTAGTAGAGAAGTGAGAACTAAGCATAACTAAAAAAAAAAAAAATACATTCCTGACGCCGGAACTGAGGCTGACCGCAGGAACACCTAATCTCCAGAAAGCCTGATCGCCGGAACTGGAACTTCAAAACTCTGAGCCGATCTAGGGCAGCAGCAAAACAGGATGAAGAAGACGTAGAGGGAGAGGAAGAGCCGAGCACTTCTCTTTTCCCTGTTTTAGTTTTCAATTTTTGAGGCTAATGTGTGATTTCCCTCTACAAATTTCCCTTTACAAGTTATTAGGATGATTCTATGTATCAAGTGCACCATATTATGGTACACAAAAACCGATAGACATATTAGTAAGAGAATCAAATAATAAAAAAATAATATATTATAAAATTTAATTTATTTACAATTTCTAACCAAAAGGCGACCGCCCAGAGCCCCAAGGCATCCTAGGCGACGCCTAGAGCAACTAGGCATTCGCCTTTTGGACTGAACATAAGGCGACTCATTGCCTAGGCCTCTGCAGCCCGCATGGACGCCTAGGCGACGCCTTGATAACTATGGTAATATTGCTATACCTTGAGACGAACTCATCAGGTGGAATGAGACTTTGATTTACATCATACTCCTATAAAAGAGGAGGGAAATTTTGATCCCAGGACCAAATGTTTTACAATTCAAATCACGAGTAAGACAACTAATAAAGAGAAGATTAGTAGAAAACTTCAAAACGTGTAAGACAGAGGAAAGGGATAAAGAAGGGGTACAAATGGATAGAGCCCTTACCTGAAATAGTGAAAATGGAACCATCAACAACACTTATTTTATTATTACCGATGAAAGGGAAGCATTGAAATTATTTTGATTAGAGGATCCAGTCATATGGTTGGTGGCACCTGAGTCGACTATCTAAGGAACGGAGACTACTGAGGCACAATGGCCATCAAAAGAAGTATCTGAAGGGGCAGAAGGAGATGGAGCGGAAGGCACTGATAGGATGGTAGCGGACGTTACAGATGGTGTTGAGGAAGGTGATGAGTCCATCCTGGTCATCAGACGACACAGAGTCAGTAACTCCTCTTGAAAGAGGGAAGAATCCTAAGGAATATCGTCAGCAGCATTATGGTGCGCTGTGGCAAAGGCAAAACGATCCTGTCTATGACCACCAATATTAGAAGGACGGCCATGTAATTTCCAACACGGCAACACCTGTCTCAAGTATGTCGTTCTTTCCCACAAAAATCACACTTCACAGGAACCTTATCAGAGGCAGATTAATCATTAACACCGCAAATCAGACCTCTACGGGATGAGGAACCTGAGCCAAAATAGAGAGCCGAGTGTTCCTGTGTCACGGGCATAGTTCGAAAACTCGAGTCTCGAGGGTGTCTAGGCCCTCCGAGAAACCAGGATTTCCAAAATCTCGGCGAGAACATGTATTTTCTGTACGAAAGTTCAAACTGTCTCGGGGTTCAAATGGTCACTTTAAGGCCTGATACTCTAGGGAATCACTCTTTTAGCATACATAATCACATTTAAACAATAAAATTGAAAAATTCACACATGGTCGTTGTTTAGGTCTACACCCATGTTTGGTAGTGTCGGTCTGAAGTTCAGATGTAAACCTAGGTTAATATTTGACTATTTTACATAATGTTACACTAGTAAAAGATCAAAGAAGGCCAAAATGAGACAGTAAAATTATATTTTCGGAGAAGAATAAACATAGTAAAACCAAATTAGTTAATTGTCATTGTCAAAAAATCCAAAGTAGTTAAGTAGACCATACAATTATGATAATTATGTTGAGACCAGTCAAAAACTGGTCAAAAATGTCGAGACCAGTCGAGGCTAGTTAATACTAGGTCTGGTATGAGATCTCGTCTCGACCTGTTTGAGGACTTCGAGAATCTTGAGATCTCACCGAGATTTTGGACCATGGTCGTAGGGAGGACCATAGCAATGGGGCGACTATTCTTAGAAGACACCATAACATAAGCTTGCTCGAGGGAGGGTAATCAAGGTTTAAAATCTCTGGTTTCGGAGGAGTCTCGGCCTCCTCCAAAACCGAGATTTCGGCGAGATCTCGGCCGAGATCTCGCCGAGACAATGCATTTTGTCCGAGACAGCTTAAAAAGGCTGTCTCGGTGGCCAAAATGCATTTTTTAGGTTTCCAACTTTAGGGGAACCTCATTTTTGCATACATAAACACATTTAGAGTATAAAATTGTAATGACCATTTGTGGTTGTTTGGGTTTACACCCATGTTTTGACAGTCAACGCTGAAGTCTGTTGTAAATTTAGGTTAATATTAGCTATTATATTCAATCAAATATGACAAATGAGACAATAACATAATGCATTAGGGGAAAGAGAAACAAAATAACACTTCATTATAAATCATTACATCATAGTTCAAATATTCAACATTGAATGATCTCATAATCCCCCTGTGCCCATAGTCCATAATTCCACAATCCTTATACAGATACAATGTCTAGTAATACGTAGAGTGTCGTGGATGATCCATCCTACTATTATCATACATCTGGGAAAGTTGTCGACGCAAATTGTCTTCCAATTGAGCAACATAATCTTCCCATGACATTCTTGATGCAAAGCAGTTATGGTAGTCTTACACATGATTCATAAATATAACATCAGTAGTTGTCCGAAGGATACCTATCTTTGGGAAGAATGGAAAAACTTCTGAAGTAGTACTCTGGTGCGTAGACTCTTGCGGAAGTACTAATGGAACGGAATAGAAGTTGGTTGATCCACTCTGACTCCGTGTTTGTGCTCTTGCATCTGAACCATCGTCGAAGGAAGAACCATATGCAGTCGCAGTGGGATAGGGGACGAAGTTGATATCAACATAATCATTTGAGGTGTATGCTGAACCAGTGCTGTATCCAGGAAAATTCCACTGCTCATGTCCACTGCAGTAAGTACTATTCTCCTCCACACTCAATCCTCGTAAGCCAGAAGAGAGGCTATCAACGTCGACGTCCATCGTGCTACTGCAATCAGCATTTTCATCATGTTGAGAATGGGAATGATGCCGAGGCCTACGCGAATACGAAGTTGGTCTACGTGATGAGGATGGCGCACGTGCACCATGGTCATCATCCCGTGTTGCATGAGTGTCTTGGCTCTCCCCAGTGTATCTAACAGGTGATGCTCGTGGCTCTGGATCAGCCCCAATATTGACAATAGTAGCTCGACCCCCACCCCCATGATCACTACCACTAGCTGCACTACCACTCCAACTCCACTCAGGATCTTTTGTATCAGTGCCAGCAGGAGGGTCAAATGGCACGGGTGACCGTGTATGGACTCGACCCTCTTCCGAGGCTAAAAACTCGTCGACATCAGTATCCAAATGGCTGGCCAAATGGGAGTCAGGCATCCCCGGGCTCGTCCATCTAGGTACTCCCCGTCCCGCACCCACTCTACTAATGGATCTTCCTCTTGAGTCAAGCTGGAAGATGTTGGCGAGCTCGAGTGGGGTATCATCCTCCTTATCATGGAACATGTCTTGCACCCTCAGCCTCATGTTGTAATGCACAAAGACCAAGTCATTTAGCCGTTGAGAGCTAAGTCGATTCCGCCTCTTTGAATGAATGAGGTTGAAAGTACTCCAGTTTCGCTCACATCCAGACCCAGAGCATGTCTGAGCTAATACTCTACTTGCTATCTTCTTCAGAGCAGGTGCATCTTTACCATACAACACCCACCATTCAGCTGCATAAGAATAATAACATATTTTAATTTCGTATGTCATTTAAACGTAATACATAAAACATAAGATAATTTAATTTCGTATGTCATTTAAACGTAATACATGCACAGATCACTTTTGTCACGTCCAACCACTGCGCAAGGGGAACCCAAAACTCCCACGGGCTTCCCTGAAGGTTTTAATCTACACACAATCGAAAACTTGTAAATATTTGCAATTACAATATATAGTTTTTCCGCACTAGCAATAGCAGTAACCAGTACAATTAGTGTCACAGCGATCATATTTCTAGTAATTGAAGCACATAACTCACCTCTAGGTTTGCCAATGCACGTGGCTGGGGATCCGGCTCCAACTTTGCAACCACTAGCTTCACCGCTTCAATGAGTTCTGCGTTCGTCCCAAGTACATGCGTATACCGGTACTTAGGGTTCAAATAGTATCTTGAAATATTTGACAATGGACACATGGTTAAAGCAAATAAAAATTATATTGGTACATAAGTAACACTAAAGTAAATACATCATCAAATTTACTCACCAGCCTTATGCAATGGATGCATGAGTTGGCTCTCCCATTAGTCATTGATGATCTTTATATAATTCTTATAGCCACGTGGTATCAAAGCTTTAACACGTACTTTCAATGCGTCCACAGCAGCATAAAGAAGTTGCATGGTAGGATTTCGCTCAGTATCTACCATTCTCAACACCTGTACTACAGGATGCAACACTCTGACTACCACCTTCACATTTTGTCAAAATTCGTCTGAAGCGATGGTACTCTGTGCTTCCACTCCCTGGGGGGTAGCTGATTGTCTCCACGAAAACCAATCCTTAGATGCAAACATCGATTTGAGTCCGGCCATCTTCGCCTCAAAGCTCTTCAATGCTATGAAGTTCGTAGCGAATCTGGTGATGCCTGGTCTGACCAAGTCCCCTCCACATCTCTCCCTGAGCATGTTCAAGGAATAACCATGGTTGTAGATGAAAGTGGTTACTTGTCTTGCTTGCTCAACCACTCTCTTGACTTTACTTATCTTGCCCATGTCCTTCAACATCAAATCAATACAATGGGCAGCACATGGAGTCCAGAAGAGATTGTAGTTGGGATTGTTCATTAACATCTCCCCTGCCTTCTTAAAATTACTGCCGTTGTCCGTCACAATCTGGACAACGGTCTGAGCTCCCACTTTAACCACCACCTCTTGCAACAGCCCATAAATATAATCTGCATCTTTTACTTCAGCTAATGCATCAACAGACCTAAGGAACACCGTTTTCCCATCACAGTAAACCATGAAGTTGATGATGGACTTTCTGGTAGGACCAATCCAACCATCACACATAATAGTTACTCCTAAATCTTTCCAATTCTTCTTCTGGCCTAGAATTCAGTCTTGTAATTCCTTCTTATGTTGAGGCAAATAATGAGTCATTAACTCATATTGGTTTGACCCTCTAACCCCTGTACCTGCCTCAACAATTGCATTCAGCATGCTCTGAAAAAAAGGGCCTGTGGTGGCGTTCTTTGGGATGCCATGATAAAACGACCACTTAGAGTAAGAATACCCTACTGACTCCCTATTCTTTCCCCCAAACATTGCCTTTATTTTTTTTTTGCTTACTACCTTGCTTGGTAAAGACTGCGGGATCTTGCTATAGAACTTGAACATAATCATCCCGTCCCCGTGGCTGAGGAACAGGTTCTTCCCTTCTACTTCGTGATCTAGAAAACTAAGAACCAATCCCTTTGCTCCGTCTATATGGCTCAGGCTCAGCAAATCCACTACCCGCGCCCGCTCCCGGATGTACCGCTCCCGTCCATCTCCTCTCTCGCATCCGATCTAAGGGTTTCTTTGCTAGCCATTGTCGCATGACGCATCTGTCTTGCCTCTCGCCTCTGTCATCTCTTCTACATCCCATCCCTCGACCTCATGTTCCTCATTTGGATTACAGTACGGTGCCTCGAATTGCCTCCTCAAATTGTTGTTTTTCTCTTTCCATTGCTGCCCTCCTCCGCTCCCTCCCCTCAAATGTTCACCTATGGCCCCGGATATCTCCACGGGACAACTGCGGGCATTTGGAAACATCTTTGCCCAATCCACTCAAGTGTTGCTTCAGTTTGTGATGCCGCCGGACCGAAGCTTCTTCCCACAAAAATTACACTGGGTCTTCTTCCTATCACCCTAAAGTGCGGTCGCATCTCGCCATGCGGGTCGGGTTCGGGGAACCGGTACCGTCGCCCCCATCGCCCGCCCTGAACTTGGTCTCGACATAATTTCCAATCCCGTTTCATAGAAAACACAAACTTCAATAACCTTACAAACTTGAACACAGCAGAAATTATATTTCAAAATTTTTTTCATATTTTAAATGCGATCAAAACATTTTTCCTTATTTTTCCCGATTTTATAGCATTTTTAATCAATTTTAAATTAATTTTTAATTGCTGAAAATTATTTTTTTAATATAAATAATTAAAAAAAAAAAAACATACAACAACCGAAATCGAAATCTGAAATCGTAGGACAGTAGATCGGCCAACGGTGATTAACATATAAATAGGTCATCATCATCAATTGAGTAATAATAATAATTATTTTAAATTTTAATTGCTGGAAATTCATTTTTAAATGCAAATAATTGAAAAAAATACGTACAACAATCAAAATCAAAATCTGAAACCGTGAGCTTGTAGATCGGGCTCACGTAACTAACATATAAAAATTTCATCACATTCTAGAAAAAAAAAAAATTTCTCCCTTTGTAGTCTCATGTAAAAATCTCATTTTTCGGCAAGAAACTTACCTTCAACAGTTGATATGAAGCTCTTACAGCAATCCCCGTAGTCCGAAGCCCCACTCGTAGCAATTTAGAAGTCCAAAAAAAAAAAAAAATGGGGAAGAAATGAAGAAAAATTGAAAAACTAAAGAAGAAAGCAGAAGGGGAAGTCTCGGTCGAGTTCTCAACCGAGAACAGAGCCTTCTGTCTGTTTATAAAGAAAAAAAAAGAAGCAAAAAGTAATATCTCGCGAGATCTCGCTCTGGCGAGAAATAACGAAAACAGCTGAGATCTCGCGCGAGATCTCGTTGAGATCTCGGCGAGAACATGTAACTGCCGAGACGAAAATGGTTATCGCCCCTATTTTTGTCTCGGCTAGTGTCGAAACCACCGAAAATGGCGAGATCTCGCGGCCGAGATTTTAATCCATGAGGGTAATGGATCACGATTAAGGACATGAGCCTGAATTTGATCAAACTCGATATTAAGGCCAGTAAGAAAATTGAATACCCTGAGTTTGTTCCCACTGTTTAAAGGCAGTGGCATCTGTATCATAGGTACCAGTAAAAGAACCATAAAAATCCAACTCTTACCACATACCTCGCAGAGTGGAATAATATTAGGAAATAAATAACTCTTTTTGTTTGGTCTCATGAATCTTCTTTCAGAGTTCATATCTGGGCAGCATTACCAACTTGAGAGTAGGTGTCTGTGGTAGTCTTCTAGATTTGAGCAGCAGTTTCGAGAAAAAGATAACCCCTGGAAATAGATTGATCCATGGAATTGATAAGATATTTGCAGGTAACTCATTTATCTTGAGAAGGACCAGTAGCGGTAGACTTAACAGTGTCGCCTGTAATGTAGCCAGAAAGACCACGAAAATCAATAACAAGGTAACATGAACGAGACCACATCAGATAATTGCTCCCATCTCACTTGATAGAGCAAGTAGGGAACGAAGGAAAGTCACGATGATAGACTCCTTCCTGTCCAGTTGAGGCTGATGAAATCTCAGACATAATTATTGGTCGATGCCAGTCACAAAAAAGGCACAACATGTATACAGATATCCGTAAGATTCAACTCAACATACCAACTTCTAGAGAATGCATCAAGAAATCACGACTCAGTTTGTGATGTAGATCTGCATGGTGTAAGAGCCTTTGGTGGGAGAAAAAACTCACTTCCAAGGGTAAAGAGTAAAGAGACCAAAGTGGCGGTGGCAGGCGATGCTAAACCGAGAGTAGGAGATAGACGAGAGCGACGGTGGCTGGTGGTGGTGACTGGTAGCACTAAACCGATGAGGAAAGAGAGGCAGTGGTGGTGGGCGGTGCTTATGATTTCATGGCTAATAGCATTAGAGTTAGGATCCCAATATTGATCCTAGCTCTGATACAATGTTGAAATAATAAGAAGGAAATGCTTGACGTGTCAAATATGATAGAGACCTTCTCTATTTATAGGAAAAGAGATTTACTTTTACATAAATATTGGGATACCTACCAATCACTCCAACCACTTATCATAAATATGATATGATGACTATGGTGACATATTCTACCAAGATTGACTTATACCATACCTCCCAAACACTTATACCACCTACCAAGATACAATGAACCTAGACATAAACTTACAATTACAACACACACATACACACACATATGTATATATATACACACTCTTACATGATGCAAGTAATTGGCACATAGTATTTTTTTTTTTTTTTTTTTTTTTTGGGGGGGGGGGGGGGGGTGAAGAAATATATTAACAAACCCAAGTGGGGAAGCAATAACAAGGAATATATACAAGGCAGCCCTTAGGCTAGAACAGAAAGGCCCAACAAACTAGGGGCTCTTCTCCACATTAAAATTGGATAGGTAACCCCGGGCATTTACAATGAATCTATTTGATGGGGAATCTGAATACAGATCATGGGGAAGGGGAAGAGATCCCTTGATATCAAAAGAGAAGGCTTCCCAAACCTGGAGGAAGTTCCTTGATTTTGTAGTCCACGATCTCATGTTATGTTCCATCTAGATATGATAGACAGTAGCACAGAATGCCAGCTTCCCAATCTTGTCACAGGAGGATTTCCCTTTGAAGGAGTTGGGGATCTACTTCCACTCTCCCTCAAGCAAGCATTACTTCTTGAAACAGGCCAGGAGCAATGAACTACACCTTCCCATAGGCGATAGGAGAACGGACACCATAGTTGCAAGCGACAAGGGACCAAGGCTTGGGCACATCCCTGGCGCCTAGGCGCCCGCCCAGGCGTTGCCTAGGCGACCAAGGCGTTCAGTGCATTTTTTTATTTCTAAAATATTAATGTTTATATATATGCAACATTCTACATAAATAATCAACATTTAAGACATAACTTAATTAATATGTGGTGTGGACCCAAGTTTACTAATGTACACTAAGACTGGGATTGTGTTCTAGAGTTAAGTAAACAATTATTTATGACTAACATTTGCGTACTTTTAACGAATTTGATCGGAGCGTAACTCCTTTAATATAGTTCGGATTCAAGCAATCTCGAATTTGTTGCAAAGCTAACATAATCAGCTTTCCAACAAATCCGAGATTGCTTGAATCCAAATTATAATGAAGGAGTTACATTCGATCAAACCTTGTTCGGAATACGGAATCTGTTTAAAGTCGACACGAATGCAAATTATTTTTGGGCATCAAAGAAAAGATTATGGAATTTGAATTTTAAACTATTTTTATTGGATTCAAATAGGGGGGTATTTGCTTATTTATGAATAATATCTTAAGTAAATGAAACATTTACATAAATGATATTAGTCATAAATAAGTACTGCCTGATAAATGTTGTTCCTGTCTGGCCTGGGCAAGTACTGCCTGATAAATGTTGTTCCTGTCTGGCCTGGGCAACCACAAGGCGCCCTAGCGCCCAGGCCTGTACAAACCGCCCGGACGCCTAGGCGACGCCTTGACAACTATGACGGACACAGGAAGAAAAGATGGTCAGACACGTAGTATTACTTCTAAATTCTTTCTAAAGCCTGGGGCTTCTCACTTGCAGCCACAAAACTGTTTAAATTTTCTGTCTTGAATATGGCATTCTGCATTTTGAGGTTTGGGTTGGCATCTTATGCTCTTGATGCACTGGGATGAAGCATAATCCTTAAAAGTTTTTAGAAAAACATATCTAAAAGCATAAATAATCAGGAAAAGGAAAATAAATAAAGAAAAGGACAGCAGAAACAACAACTGTTGCTGTATCCAAAAAAAAAAAAAAAAAAACAACTCTTGTTCAATGTATGATCTGGTATTCCTACCTTGCAAGTAATGCATCTTGAACAGCTCTTGCTGCCTGCAGGATTCAGTCAGATCTACTTAAGTGAACCATACTGTATAAAAGGATGATTTGTTTCATACTTACATTAACATGGTGATGTAATATTCAAATTAAAGCCCAATACAATGACATGCTTGATAGAACTGATTTCATGCGAGTTTCTGCTTAAATCTCTTAATATTTTGGTTAATTTATTGATAAATTATTATATATACATTATATCAGAATATTTTTACTTCCTACAGAGAAAATGTTTATCTCTCTCTCTCTCTCTCTCTCTCTCTCTCTCTCTCTCTCATGCGTGCCTGCACATGCTTGCTCGCTCTTTTCATTACAGTTTTATGATGCTGATAAATAGGTTATTACCAAGAGGTTCTACTTTGTATAGCTGCTTCGTATTCATGCGTTTTATGTATCAGAAGTTCTTTAGCTAAGAATGTTTCCTCTTATTGCTGCAGGACCCAAGTTTCTCTGCATCAGGGTCACACCATAGCTCTGATTCAGCTGATGGTTCGATAGGCGGGACAAATTTTTCACCTAGGAACAACTTAACTGCTGATGCATATAATCTAATTGGAAGACAAGATTCAAATGGCTCTTATTCTATTGATGATCATTCTCAATCAAATCATGCTTCATTTAATTCAAAGGTAACAAGTTCAGGCAGCAATCTAAAGAATCAGCGCCCAGAGTTGTGGCAAAATTCTTCACCTGTGCATGCCACACCATCCTTGAGGAATGCTGGTTCTTCTAAAGACGTGGAAGCTGCAGAAGATACAGTCAAGGAACTTCGTTCTGAAGCTAGGATGTGGGAAAGAAATGCTCGCAAGTTAATGCAAGATCTGGATATATTGAAGAAGGAATTCTCTGACCAGTCGATGCACCAGGCAGATCTGGATATGGAGCTTTCAGCAGCACATGCTGAGCGTGATGGCTTGAAGCAAGAAATCGAACAACTTAAGGTTTTGTTAGAGGAAACAATGGTGAAACAAACCGCTAGTGAAAATTCCAAATTCCAATCAAAAGGCATGTCCCGAATTCAAAAGGAATTGGAAGATGAGATCCAGTTTCACCAAGAATCCAATGCTGATTTGACTCTACGACTGAAGAAAACTCAAGAATCTAATATTGAGCTTCTTTCTATTCTTCAGGAACTAGAAGAGACCATAGAGAAACAGAGACTGGAAATAGATAACCTTTCACCACAAAAATCGAAATTAAATGATCTGGAGAACTGTAGCCAAGACAATGAAGACAGTGAAGAACTGATTTCAAATATGGAAGGTAGCAATGTTGGAGTCACACCCGAATCCCAAGACAAAGAAGGGGCAGAGGACAAGTTGAAATTAGTATTACAGCTGAAAGAGTTGCAGGAATCACATAAGAGCTTGCAAACAAGTGTTGAATTATTGGAAAAGGTCGTGGAGGATAAAAACCAGGAGATTGAGGTTGAACGAAGCCTGAAGAACCAAATGTTATTCAATACTGAGGCTAAATGGAGGCACGAGCTATCTGCAAAAGAGGAACAAATCCTCAATTTAGAAGCAAGATTATCTGACTCTCTCAATGTTCAATGTTCAGAGGATATAGGGTTTGTGAATGTCAATGGATCAAACCTTGATCTGCTCAAAGAAATCGAAGTCTTAAGAGCAAAAGTGCAGGAACTAGAGGGGGACTGCAATGAGCTTACAGATGAAAACCTGGAGCTTGTACTTAAGCTGAAGGAATCAAAAAAGGATCAGACTGGAGGCACTTTGTTTCATTCTTTTCCCAGTGAAGATAATGTTTCTGCCAATGCATCTGAGTCTGAAGTCAGCGATGTTAGGTCCCAAATGTTCAAACTGGAAGAAGGGATGAATAAAGAAATGGGAAATGTTGGTGTTGCAACTGAACACTTACAATTGCAATTGCTAGATTTTCAGAAGAAATGTAATGATCTGGAGTTTCAGTTGCAAACTTTTAAGGATAAAGCCTGTGAACTTGATTCCGAACTCCAAAATAGCCAAGAGAAAGTAGAAAAGCAAGAAATGACAATTGCTGCATTGCAGAGGCAGTTAATCAGTTTCCAAGCAGTAGAATTGGACAGAGAGGATCAGCTCACTGTTCCCTCTACAACAATATTTGAATCAAATGGTGAGATAGAAATGCCTAAAATTTTCTCTGAATTATTTGAGCAGCTTCAGCTGGCTCTGGCTTATGTTCAGGAGCCATGGTATAATTTTGATCTTGTAAATACTGAATGTGAAAATGTTCTTAATAATTCAGAGGAACTGAATGTCATCACTCAAAAGGATCAGGCTGAGCTTGTCTTAAACAATTTTGTCAAGCTGAATAAATTATTGGAAGCAGAGATTAGCAAGTTTGAGGAAGTAATTCATCATAATGAAGCAGAGAGGAAGGAAATAGGTGGAAAAGTTACTGGTGCTCTGAAGAAGCTGGACATTTATGATTCAAAGGAAAATACACTTCATCATTCAATCCAAGAAATTGAGCATTTCAGTATGGAACCGGAAGCTAAAGTTTCTGGCCTAAATAAGGAACCGATTGCAAAGAGGTCTGAGATCAGGGAGCTTGAGGCTGGTTTATCATTGAAGGAAGAGGAGCTTGAGGTTTTAAGATGTTCTAAGAGTGAGTTAGAATCACAGGTTTCCAATCTTCAAAAAGAAAAAGGTCATTTGGAGGAGAACATGGAGGCCTTGCTAAGAGAAAGCAGCATTACCTCTAAATGTTTGGATGATGCACGGAATAATCTGATGGTGCTCAGCAGCAGTTTGGATTCCCATGTTTCTGCCAATAAGATTCTTGAAAGGAAATTGTTGGAGCTAGAAAGTGGAAAGTGTGAACTGGAGCTCCATTTATCTGAGTTGGAAGAAGAAAACATACAGTTGTCAGAGCGGATTTCTGGTTTAGAAGCGCAACTGAGGTACTTTACGGATGAGAGGGAGTCCATTCGATTAGAACTGGAAAATTCTAAAGCATTTTCTCTTAGTCTCAAGGATGAAATTGGAAGGCTTGGGGTTGAGATGGAGGCACAAAAATTGGATCTAAAACAAAAATTGCAGGACATGCAGAAGCGTTGGTCAGAAGCTCATGAGGAGTGTGAATATCTGAAGAGGGCAAATCCAAAATTACAGTCTACAGCTGAAAATCTCATTGAAGAATGCAGTTCTCTTCAGGAATTGAATCGGGAACTACGGAAGCAGAAAATGGAGTTGCATGAGCGTTGTACACTTTTGGAGACTGATCTGAGGGAATCACAAGAGAGGTTTTCTGTTTCCTTTAAAAAAGTTCAAGTTTTAGAGAAAGCTCTGTCTTCAATGCAGATGGATATTGCCTCAAAAGAGAAGTTCCTAATGTCAGAACTAGATGCTCTTCTTCGTGAAAACAAGGAACACGAAGAGAAGCTTATGGAAGAGAGCTTGTTAAATCAGATGTATCTAGAGAAGGAGATTGAAACTGAGAATCTTCAAAGAGAGATAGCACATCTCACTGAGCAGATATCTGCAACTCATGATGAAAGAGAGAGAAAAGGTTCCGATGCAGTATTTGAAGTATCCAGTTTACGTGTAGATAAAGCCAAACTGGAAAATGTTCTTCAAGAAGTTCAGCTTAGAATTAAATCAACAGAGAATGAATTAGATACCCTTCGAGCAGAATCGGGAGCTAAGGTACAAACCTTGATTTTTGAACTAGCAGCTTCCAAACAAAATCAGGAACTGTTAATGGCTGACAATGAAAAACTGATACGATCATTGGAGGACGCAAAAGCTAGTGAAGATAAACTTAAAAATAATGTTAACATGCTTGAAAGAAAACTTTCAGCTTCTGAATATGAAAGGCAACAAGTAGTGGAAGAAATTACCACCCTGAAGGCCCAGTTGCAGAAAATTGCACATCTTCAGGAAGAAGTATTGGCTCTTAAGAGCTCACTCAATGAAACTAAGTTTGAAAAGGAGAAATTGGAAGCTTCATTGCAGGTACTATCTGAAGATTGTGAAGAATTGAAGGCAGAGAGAGTCTTATTTCTTGAGAAAATTTCTAGTATACACAATGCTGTGTCTGAGTTAGAGGATTGCAGATGTGCGAAGGTTGCCCTTGAAGAAAAGCTTCTGCGTCTTGAAGGCGATCTGACTGCAAGAGAAGCATTATGTGCCCATGATGCTGAGCTGAAAAATGAGCTTAGCCGCATTAAAAGAGGAAATAGCCAATTTCAGCGGAAGATACAGCTCCTTGAGGAAGAGAAAGAAGAATACATGAAGAAAGCTCAAACCTTTGAAGAGGAACTAAAATTGAAGAAAGAAGAAAAACACGGTCAAAGTGAGTCCAGAAATAAAGATTTGTCAGGAGCTTTTCCAACACGTGGAGAACTGGACCTCCTGAAGGTTTGCCCCAGCCATTCATCCATCACATATACATTTGGCTATTATAGAGTCAGTTACATAGGAAATATGGTTTCTGACTTCAAATTCCTGTGTTGACAGGATGAGATGGAAAACAATGCCCAACACCAAGAAATCTGGACGCCATCACTGAAGACTAGTCCCATGCAAGAGCTTCCGGAAGGTCAACAGAATCTCAATGCCTATCAATACGGGAGAGAGGTATACATCACTGTTTTTTCCAATGTCCTGAACACTGGACCAACCTGGATGCTCAGACTGGCTAGACTTGAGTCCAAGTGTGCTTTTCTGGTTTAGTTTGGATATTGACCAGAGCATTTAAAGACCACACAGAACTTTTTTAAACTGTAATGTTTAAGTAGTCTTCATCTGTTTGCCAGGTCATGCATGATGTATCTAAATTGGGGGTGCAAAAGAAGATTGAAAAGGGAAAAAATGATATTTGTAATCAATAATAAGCACGATTGGACAATTACATTTTCAATGTGCTGAAAACCTTACCTAATAAATGGATTATTAATTTTCATTCATAGTAATGAAGTTTAATAACTTCTCCTTCCTTTTTATGTAAGTAGTCTACATTTAATAAGATGGATAACTGTTAGTGATTCACTACTGTATTAAGCCAAAACAAAATGATGACTAATACTTTTTCTTCATTTGGGTTTCTTTGGAATTATATTGTTCTCCATAATGGCTGTGGTGGAACATGCATCTGTAATATGTTGTATTGCTGATTTTATTAGGTCTACCTGCTTTGACTTGATGGTTGAACAAATTTTGGCTCTATCTTGGATGCGATTTTTTCATATTTCATTCCCTGCATTCACTTTCACTATTCGCAACTAGCATTTGACATGCTGAAGTTGGGTTGAGGATGTGATCCCAAAGTAAAGTCTGAATCATTTTACTAGTTAATTATTCTCATTTAAATTTGTTCTCTTTTTCTTTGTTTTTTCAGGATGATAGCTTTTGTCATGGTCAAAGTGGAAGCCCTCGGATTATAGGAGTAGATCTTTTGTCAAAGATCCAACTGCTTGAGAATGAACTTACAGAGGCTTTGGAAGCCAATGAAATGTATAAAGTTCAGCTTAGGAGGTACTAATGTTCATCTTCTTAGATTCCTCATCATTGTGTCTATAGAATTAGCATGATCGAACTTGCTGTTGCCATCAGTAGAACCAACATAAATGTCTTTTCGTGTTCCTTGTATGCCTCTTTGTTTCTCACAAAAATTTTATCAGTATGAATCTGGGTTTCAAGAGGGGTGAAACTTCAATTTTTAAGTATCTATGGTATAGAATATATTGAATGATAAAATCGTAAGAAGATGAAATTTTTATTTAGCAAACGAATTCTAAGGACACTTAATGTTATATGAAGGATTTGTCACCCCATTTGATGCATATATCTGACTGAGAGGTTTCATATCCATTATGTCATCCAGGTTGTTATCTGAAGAGCAAAATGGTCATTCAGATAATCCCAAGCAATTAACAGCTGAAATTGAGATCTTAAAGAGAGAAGGATATGAGGAGAAGGCATCATTGCTTGAGGCAGAGTTGAAAGAAATTCGTGAGCGTTACTTCCACATGAGTCTCAGATACGCAGAGGTAGAAGCTAAGCGGGAGGAACTTGTGTCAGAACTGAAGACTGTCAAAAATGGAAGACGATGGTTCTCATAAATCCAGGACCTTACTTGGTCAGTTTTTGTTTCTCCGTCTCATGTAATTATTTTAACTAGAAGTTCTTTCTTCTTTTTCCTTTTTCCACAATTTCTGTTCTCATTTATATCGAAGAAATGAATAATATGTGGTCAAAGATTAGGGCAGAGAATTATTAGTCAGGGGAAGCTGCTTGTAAAATGAAATGAGTGAATTCAAAATCATAAATGTTATCCTGTATCCATTCAATTTTCCTTCTATAGGGTATGATTTAATGTAACTATAGCAATAAATTAATTTAAATTTCTTCTACGTTTTTTTTTTTTTTTGGTACAAAAATTTCTAGTTCTTCCATCTCATAAGTTATGGGTGATTGAATTCTATATGGAACTACGTAGGATGGGATGTAACCAGTTTATGGAGTCCAAAGCCTCTTTGTATTTTTCTTTTGGGGTGGAGGATTGATATCCGGCTGTGTGGCCCCCTTGCAAGGGAGCCAATGGGAGTGCCCGAGAAATTTAGAGGGCAGGATTTGTTCACTTCAGGGGGTGGTGATCATTTAGCCCCCTCCTATGTCTAGGTGCCAGAGGCATGTAGCTGGGCAGGGATCTTTTTCCCTTTTCTTAATGACTGATTATTGGAAAGAAGCTCCACTGTAGCAGCTCCTGCGGCAGGGGATTTTCCAGTGGGGATCCAACCGCTGGAGTTTTTTCGGTGTGCATACTCATTTCCAGTGGAGATCCAACTGTTGGGGTTTCTCCGGTGTGCATACCATACGGGTATGCTCTATGGTATGAGTGTCGGAGAAACTCTAGCGGTTGGATCCTCCCTGAAACTCTCCTGTGCCGCAAGAGAGGATTTGACTACACAAGGAGTGAGTAGTTTCCTCTCACATTCTTTTTCCTGTTAATGTTTTTCTTCTCATCCAATGATTTTCTAATTAAATGATTCACATCTTAAGATTAAAACTACATTAACATATAATATTTCAATATATCCTTTCAACGTATAGATCTTCTCCCTTGAGAAAATTACCCATTTATTGTTTGATAGCACCTGTCCACATTCTTTCTAATACCTACGGACTGAAATCCTCTCCCGCAGCAGGATGTTCCTGTCGCTGATCCAAGGGCTGGGGATCAGTCGGCCCGCCTACCAATACATGGGGAGGTGGGCCGGCTGAAATTCTGCCCTTGGCCGGCGGCAGGTGGGCGGGAGAGGATTTTTTTGCAATACCTACCCATAAAAAGAATAAAAATTTGCCACATGTAAGGCATGTAGAAACCCCTTCACGAACAAGGAAAAGTCACTAAAAAAATAGGGGAAGGATTTGCTTGCAAGGGTTTAAGAAGTGAGAGACACGGGTTGAAATCGTCTTCAATTATTGGAGGCTCAAATCCAGCATCTAGCGACTCGAGTTAACCAAGCGCACCTATTGATGTATTGGTAGACACATCTAGTTAACTCCAGTCGTTGAATGCTGGATTGGAGGTTCAAATAATTGAAGACGAATTGAACTGGAGAGACACCCATGTATGTCACATCGTAAACAGTCAGTTTCGATTCAAACATGTAGGTGAAGTGTTTTAAAATTGATTCTAAATTGATAAATAAATAAAATAAAATAAAAATACTAGGGACAATTTTAGGCACCTCCTGTGAGGTTTATCCTAACTTCCTTCAACCTCCCTCCATTGTCCTCAATAATGACACGCACCCATCATATAGGCCCTATCCGTTAGGATAAGTCTGTTAGATGCTAGTGTATCATCTCCCTTAAAATTATAATAACAATATTACCCTTGAACAAATGACAGGGCGGCACCTGCGTCGGAGAAGATAACAGCATCTCTCTCTCCCTCTCTCTCCCCATTGTATCCACAATCTCAACTGGTTCATTATTTTCCTTCAAATTTGCTTTCACCTTTGTATCTTTTCTAACGATTCGTAGGCATGTCATTCACAGAAGGGGTAAGATTCTAATCCCTTGTTTTTTTCGGTTAATAATATCAGTTTTGTTGCCATCGAATCCATGAAAATTGACTTCTTTAGCTTCTGTAGTAAGATGATTTCTACGGAAATTTGAGAAGGATTTTCTCTCTGAAACTAAGTTCTTATTTTTACTCTCCAAATTAGTTGAGATGTCAATGTGTGAGGGTGAGAAGATAATGGCTGATATGAGGCCTGAGATTCGTTGCGGTTAAAACGGTTTGGCGAGGCGGTATTCCGGAGTTGAAAGACGAA
Source organism: Protea cynaroides (assembly GCA_028583415.1). NCBI lineage: Eukaryota > Viridiplantae > Streptophyta > Magnoliopsida > Proteales > Proteaceae > Protea > Protea cynaroides. The sequence goes on from CM053266.1 coordinate 23,264,472, forward strand.
GACAAGAGAGGAAGAAATGGAAGGAAGAAGACATGCAATTTTGGAAGAAAAAAAAGTTGGTTATGGCTTTAACCCCGGCTGCGTTGAAACTGTACTCACTATGCAGCTGGACGTCATCTACTGCGACACCGCCACCAGCACTGCCGACATCGGCAGATTGTTAGGCACGAGTGCCTCGTCGATCGGATTGAAAAGTACCCATGCCTCTGCTGTCTCCTTTGATATTGTTTCCTGTGTCACCCAGTCCAAAGCTGGGGGATCATTTTATTGATCCAGTAGAAATATGCTCGACTTATGATTGATTATGGCCTTCTTGCTTCCAAACTAGTCTCAACCCCAATGGAGGAGCACTTTAAACTTGATAATGAGATTGGCGTATTGCTACCAGACCCTAGCTCTTATCGTCGATTGGTAGGTCGACTCATATATCTGATTGTTACAAGACCTGATTTGAACCTTGTTATACGTCTTGAGTCAATTTATGCATTCTCCCAGAGATCCACATTTACAAGCAGCACTACGAGTTGTCCGTTATATTAAAGGAACACTTGGTCTGGGCCTTCATATGTCCTAGAATATTGAGCCTATCATTTCGGATTATTGTGATTCAGATTTGGCCAGTTGCCCATTTACCCAATGATCCATTTCTGGTTACATTTTTTTTTGACCAATCCCATTTCGTGGCGAACCAAGAAGCAAACAACAGTATCTGAATATAGGGCTTTATCAACAACATCTTGTGAATTCGTACAATCTTTACTTGCTGACTTAGGTGTTACTTAGCCTTTTCCGATGGCCTTATAATGTGAGAACCAAGCGGATCACATATTGCTGTTAACATAGTTTTTCATGAACGGACTAAGCATATAGAAATAGATTGTCACTTTGTTCGTTCGTGAGTGGATTCAGAACGGATTGCTTTGTACCCGTCATATTTCCACACACCTTCAATGAGCTGCTGTTATGTGGGAAAAATCTCATCCATTTAAAATCTTACACGTGTCAAGTTTCACCTTCGGAGCCGACCGCTCGGAGTATCTTGCGCTCGGCTTATGAGGCATTCGGTATCTTACGCCCGGCCTCTCATGCGCCCGGCATGTCGCACTCGTCCTATGTCGTCTAGTTATCATCATCTATGGTAGCGCTCGGAGTCATAGTCCTACCCGGCTACGTTTCCCAGTCGGTAGTCAGAGTCCTAATGTGATTATGCTATGTCTGAGGAGTCCTTCTCCCAGTCTGATACGACGCCGACTATCGCGGTCCGTGATTATTCATACGTTGACATGTGTCAGTCCCAGAGCTGACCGACCTAGCTTCCTTGGCTAAGGTCTCTTACTCCTACTCGGAGTCTACCACACAGGTGTCCCTCAGAGCAACACGTGGCAATCCTATTGGCAGTCTACTCCCCTGAGTCCTGGTACCTCCATGCTTCTTCTCAATCTATAAGTAGAGGACAATCCCCCAAGGTAATCTCAGTTACTAATACACAGTTCATAATATCTCTCTCTTTCATTCTCGCACGTTCAAACTCTCTTATCGTCCCACACTTTAAACTGGAGATAGCTTTCTGTTATCTTTTGACTGCTTATTTTGAGAATCTGACTTAGGCATCGGAGTGTACCTGGGGCTTACGCGCCCAACTCCCTTGTCTCATCTCTGTGGTTGCAGGTAACTCAGAGCGCGGATCGACGGGTGATTTCCAACCATAACATTTTGGCGCCCACCGTGGGGCCTCTTTTGACTGAGTTTGAAGATTAGCGCGCGAGCACTCTGGTTTCAATGGCTCACAGGAGAACTCGAGCACAGGCATCTCATGCACCTTTGGAGCCGTCTGTGCAGGTTCAGGTAGGCAGCAGTGGAAGTGCGACGAGGACGAACCGCACGTCCACGCCTGTACCAGCACCAATACCACCACCGTTCCAACGCCTACGCCAACGGCGACAGCGCCACCACCACCACCTCAGTAAGTTACTCGTCAGCAGTTTAATGAGTTGAGGCAACAAATTGAACAGCTGGCTAGAGCCTTGAGGGGCGCTCGAGCAAGCGGTTCGGCAACAGGAGGAGAAAATCCCCATCCAATACCGAATGCGCCCCCTGAAGCCCTGCCAGCGGTCCATCCGCAGCCAACGCCGATGGCTTCTACCAGAACCTTGTCGAGCAATCCCCCCATGGGAGATCAAGCACCAGCAAGGAGTGTGGCGGGGTCAGCCGCTCGGCATCCCCCGGCAAATCAGCACTAGGCACCAATAGCGCCACCTCCGGTGAGAGGCACGAGGTCCTTCATCGACGCCCTCCGCTAGGAAAGGGTTAATGTAGAGACACCAACAACGGTTGCGCCACCTCCGGATACGCCTCAATCCAAGGTCGAGCGGCGTTTACTGGAGCTAACCACTTGGCTTCAGCAGGTGGAGCAGAGCCGGGTAGCTCCGCCGCGGACGGCCTATATGGCAGTCACGACACTTTCTGATGAGATTATGAGGGCTCCCCCTCCTGACAATTTCAAGATGCCCGTCCTGGACTCTTACAACGGGAGCACGGATCCCGAACAACATCTGGATGCGTTCGTCTTTACGACGCTATTCTATCCTCTGAGCGACAGCCTTATCTGCAGAGCGTTTCCTTCAATGCTCTGAGGCGCCGCTCGTACATGGTTTAATAACCTGCCTCCGAGGAGTATTACTTCGTTTGAGCAATTATCGAACAAATTCCTGACGCACTTCTAGGCCAGCCGAGTGCGCAAGAAGACATCTTATCACCTGTCTACGGTGAAACAGCAAAAAGACGAGTCCTTGAGGGACTTTATTAAGCGCTTCAATGCTGAAGTGCTAGAAATCAAGGACGTCGAGCCCGCAATACACATATCCAGCCTGTAGGCCGGGGTCACCGACGGGCAGCTTTGTTGGTCCCTTGCCAAAAAGCCGCCCAAGAATCTGGATGACCTGCTGGCCAGGTGTGAGAAGTACGCCGCAGTCGACGAGTCGACAAAGGCTCAAAAGAGTAATACGGTCAACAACCTGAAGGCCGATCCTAAGCTTGTCGACAAGAAGAGATCTGAGTCGGCCGACCAGGCGCCGAACTCAGTCGACCCCAAGAAGCAGAAGTCCGGTAAGGATCAAACCTACCGGCATCCATACAAGACATTCGAGTATTATACTCCACTCAACACTTCGATGACGGAGATTTTCAAAGTGATCAAGAACGATCGGAACCTCCGACCTCCGCCAAAACTCCTCGGCGATAGGAGGAATAAAGATCGCTCCCGATATTGTCGCTTCCATCGCGACTACGGTCACGAAACGGAAGAGTGCAAGTACCTCAAAGGAGAGATTGAGGACCTCATTCGACGAGGATACTACGGCAATTTTGTTCAGAACGCTGACCGAGGACCGGCTCCCGCTCGGAGAGACCGGGGATTACCACCTCCACCTCCGAGGAACCCCCAACCCAACAAATGCCGAGCGGACGCTGGCGATAATCAAAACGCCGCTCGAAGGGACGACAGAGACTCTGATGGAGGACCGGCTGTCCCCAGACAGTGAGTCGGCGCCATTCAGTTTAGATCGATAGAAAGCTCATCTGGAGCTGGAAAAGAAAGGGTGTCGGTAAAAGAAAGGCTTGGAGGCCGACAGCACATCCAGTCCGAGTCTATCCCATCCTGGTCAGAACCAGAAAACCGAAGAAGAAGAAGAAAGAAGTCTCATCCGGCTTCAAAGAGAAGAAAAGCCGAGCGGAGGTTCGTGGGGAGTCCGCAGCCCAAGGACCGATCGCGCACAGCAATGGGCTTGCGCATCCCCAGTGATAATAGTGTCTATACCATCACTAAAGGACCCCTAGCCGAGGGCAAGTCAATCCTCACCATCATAGGAGAACCAGCAGCCGGAAACACCTCCAACAGGTCGGCCAAGGCCTACTCGTGTCTGGTAGCAAAGACAGAGTGGCCATCAAAAAGAGCTCGAACCGGAGAGGTCATCACCTTTAGCGACGAGGGTCTCGTCAACGTCGTGGTCTCCCATGAGGATGTCATCGTCTTCACGATCGGGATCGGACACTGTGACGTCGCAAAGTGTATGGTAGACACGGGGAACTTGGTAGACATTATATTCTATCATGCCCACCAAAGGATGCAACTGACGGACGACCAACTCCAACCCGTCACTTTCGACCTCATCAACTTCTCTGGAGACCCGATCACGGTGAAGGGGGGCATCCAATTGCCTGTCATCCTCGGTCAGAAACCCAAACAGCGGAGGGTGATGGTCGAATTCATGGTGGTCGATCGGTCATCCGCTCACAACGTCATCCTCGGCCGCCCTTCGCTAAACAAGTTGAAGGCATGCATGTCCACCTACTACCTGGTGATAAAATTCTCGACAGAGGACGGAGTCGGAGAGTGCCGAACAGATCAGGGCACATCGCGAAGATGGTACGCCACGGAGCTGAAGAACAGTCAGCGAGCCTTGAAAACCGCATAGGTGAACATGGTAGATGTTCGAAAAAATGCCTCTCCGAGTAGAGGAGAGCCCGCGGAGGAACTCCTACAAATTCTGATCGTGGACGATCAGCCCGAGAAGACATTCAAGGTCGGCTCCCTGCTGCCCGAGGAACAAAGGGAAGAATTGATCGAATTTTTGAGGCAGAACCTCGACGTTTTTGCATGGTCTGCCTCAGAGATGCCGGGGATTCCTCGAGACGTGATCGAACATCACCTCGCGGTCGACCCTCAACATCGACCTGTGCGGCAAAAGAAGAGAAGCTTTGCACCTACCCGGCAGCCTGTCATAAATGAGGAGGTACAGAAACTACTGACAGCCGGCTTCATACGGGAGGTCGATTACCCGGAATGGCTAGCCAATGTTGTGATGGTGTCCAAGTCTAACGGCAAGTGACGGATTTGCATAGACTTCACCGACCTCAACAAGGCCTGTCCAAAAGACAGCTATCCGCTGTCGCGCATCGACCAGCTGATAGATGCTACAGCCGGGCACGAGTTACTCAGCTTCCTCCACGCATACTCCGGCTACAATCAAATTAAGATGCGAAGGGCAGACGAAGAATGCACCTCCTTCGTCACCAATCAGGGGCTCTTCTGTTACACGGTCATGCCTTTTGGCCTCAAAAACGCAGGAGCCACCTACCAGAGATTAGTGAACAAGGTCTTCAGACATCAGATTGGCAGAAACATGGAAGTGTATGCTGATGACTTCCTTGTTAAGAGCCAGCGAGCCGACCATCACATGGCCGACCTCGGTGAAGCATTCCAGGTCCTCCGAAGACACAGCATGAAGCTCAACCCGACAAAGTGTGCCTTCGGTATTGGATCAGAAAAATTCTTAGGATTCATGGTCTCATAGAGGGGCATTGAAGCCAACCCTTCAAAGATCATGGCCATCATGGACATGGCTGCGCCGACGAGAGGCAAACAAGTGCAGGAGCTGAATGGCCGAATAGCCGCACTCAGTCGATTCATGTCTAAGTCGGCCGAGCGTTGCCTCCCGTTCTTCAAAACACTGAAAGGAGCCAGGAAGTTCGAGTGGACTGGAGAGTGACAGAGGGCTTTCGAAGACCTCAAGGTATACTTGTCATCACCACCTCTATTGGTGAAGCCAAACCCAGGGGACGAGTTACAGCTATACCTCAGAGTCTCCGACCGGGCAGTCAGCGTTGTACTGCTGAATGACGATGACAAGGTCCAACGGCCAATCTACTACGTCAGCAAAGTATTGCTCGACGCCGAGACCAGATACAAGCCGATTGAAAAATTGGCGCTTGCCTTGGTCACGGCCGCGCGGAAGCTCCGACCATACTTCCAAGTGTACCCCATCTCGATGTTGACCAACACGCCATTGAAGAAGGTGCTATCGAAGCCCGATGTATCTGGTCGACTCATCAATTGGTCGGTAGAGCTCGACGAGTTCGACATAAAGTACACCCCTAGGACCGCCATCAAAGCACAAGCCTTGGCAGACTTTATCGTCGAAAGCACCTTACCAGACGAAGACTTTTCCGAACCTCAGGCTGTACAGGCTCTAGAACCACCCGAGGCCGCATGGACCCTACACGTGGACAGCTCCTCCATGGATGGCCACACAGGGGCAGGAGTAATTCTGACAAGTCCGGAAGGGTTTAAAGTTCGGTCAGCCATAGGGTTCGGATTCTGTGCAACGAACAATGAGGCCGAGTACGAAGCCCTACTGGCCGGACTCAAACTGGCCAAAAGCCTAGTTGTAGGTTGGGGAATTTCTCAATAGAAAGGCCCCGTCGCTGCGTTAAGGGGAAACTTGTTTCCCATGAAAGACTAAAAAAAAGAAAGTAGGAACGGTCGTATTCACCCCTAACCCAACCCGGGAACGGACCGGAGGGAACCGCAGCATGGGGAATGTTCGCGTCTCGTCGCAAGGCTCATTTGGAGTTGTGGGTCATAGGGTGGGCTTCGAGTGGGCAGTGCAGTTCGGGGGCACAAGGGTCCTGGTACTATCCAGGTGCGAAGAACCCCGAAGGTGGACTCTCCCTTCCCCAACTCTGGTTAGGCACAAAGATATCCCTAGCCCGATCGGCAAGATCGTCCGTCGGCTACTAATACAAGACTGACTCATAGTTGGTCATTCGCCAAGTACAGGGCGACTACGAGGCCAGACAACCCGAAATGTAGAAGTACCTCGAAAGGATGAACTTGGCCATCACGGTCTTCAAAAGCGTCGAACTGCAATACGTCGGTCGCGAAGAGAACACCGAAGCAGACGAGCTATCTAGACTATCCCTGGAAGACATCCATGCGATGGACTCTGCCGTATACGTGGAATTCTTGGACCACGCCAGCAGCTCTGTTGAAGTCGTTGCCCCCGTCAGAGTTATATCCAGTTGGTATGACGACATATACCAATACCTCCAGACGGGCGCACTTCCAAATGACAGAAAAGATGATCGTCGCATCCAAGCCAAGTCACGACAGTACACCATACACAACGATGTACTGTACAGGAGATCCTATACCTTACCACTTCTTAGATGCCTACGATCAGACGAGGCTGAGCATGTTATGAAAAAAGTACATGAAGGCATCTGTGACCGACACCAGGGTGGACGATCGCTTTTCCAAAAGATCCTCCGCCAAGGCTACCATTGGCCGAGAATGCATGACGACTGCATCGAGCTGGTCCGAAAGTGTGACAAGTGCCAGTTCTACGCACCCGTGCCACATGCTTCGGCCGCTCCTCTGCAGCCGATCACAAGTCCTCTCCCCTTTACCATATGGGGTATGGATATCATGGGGCCCTTCCCCCAAGCCACATATCAACAGAAGTACGTCATTATGGCCATCGACTACTTCACTAAATGGATCGAGGTCGAAGCCGTGGCCAAGATTGATACATCCAAGGTGGAGCAGTTCTTCAGACACTCAGTTGTGTACAGGTTCGGCGTGCCGAAGGTTCTTGTGATAGAAAACGGCACTCAGTTCAGTAGCACATCCTTCGCAGACTTTTGTGAAGAGTTCCGAATCGACCATAGGTTTGGGTCAGTCGGCCACCCGTAGACAAACGGACAGACCGAGGCCACCAATAAAACGATATTGTACGGTCTGAAGAAGATGGTAGCCGATTAGAAAAAAAAGTGGGTGGATATGCTACCGAGTATCGTCTGGTCGTATAGGACGACCAGCCGAACACCCACGGGGGAGACGCCCTTCATGCTTGCCTTCGATACGGAGGCAGTCGTCCCCGTCGAAGTATTCGATCCCACGTTTTGGATGCTGAACTTCAACGAGCACACCAACTCTGAAGATCTCCGTACGAACTTAGACAATCTCGAAGATGTACGGGAGTCAGCAGCATTCCGAATGGCTAATTACCAACAGACGACCGCGCGCCACTACGACAAGACAGTCCAACCTAAACAATTTAAGGTCGGAGATCTTGTCCTTAGAAAAACAGCGGTCTCCGACCCCACCAATCAAGGAAAAATGGCCAAAAACTGGGAAGGACCCTACCGCGTGCTCCGGACCGGACGACTGGGCTCGTACAAGCTAACCACCCTCGGCGGTGAGGAAATTCCAAGGACATGGCATACCACCAACCTTCGGAAATATTATCAATAATTAGCAAGTGTTTATTCTCAATTTATTATAGAATTTTTTAATTATTTTTTCCAGCAAGTCGCAATTGTAAATCGGACCCCTTGAGGGCATCCTCTTGGTTTCTTTTAATACAAGAAGTGATTTCATTCAGAGTGCAGCAAGCAATACTTAGTAAAACCGCTCCTTCCGATATGGCCGACCTGCCCACTAGCCCATGCAGGCTTGGGCAGCATGCCGGCCCCTACGACCCTGCCTACTCGTACCCCCCAGCGAGCGCGAGTAGCATGCAGACGATCGTACGATCGGCCTACCCCCGCCCACAAGCAGGCAAAGGTAGCACGTCGATCAAAATTGACACTGCCTGTTCACACCCACAAGCAGGTGAAAACAGCATACAAGTGTTCAATCACTCGGCCCACCCACACCCACAAGCAGGCAAGGGTAGCAGACCGATCAAAATAAACACTGCATGTTCACACCCACAAGCAGGTGTAAACAGCATGCAAGTGTTCAATCACTCGACCCACCCACACCCACAAGCAAGCAAGGGTAGCAGGACGATCAAAATAAACACTGCCTGTTCACACCCACAAACAGGTGTAGACAGCATGCAGGTGTTCAAACACCCTGCCTACCCATGCCCACAAGCAGGCAAGGGTAGCATGCAGACCGCAAATGAAGCATGCGAATGCATAGGCGCATGCGAATGCATAGGCAGTCGGTACGAGCGGCGAGGGCAGTAGTCGGAAGCATACCGAACACTTAGACACTCAGAGTCCGGGACCAACAAAGCCATTTTTTGAAAATACCTAAGTGTTCTCGGCCGGCCAAAGCGCCGAGCCAATAACACTCCCGGGGTAGGGGCACCTTTGCCATTTCTCGAAACAGAACCAGCGCTCGGAACGAGCCGCACTCAACATTGTTCGCACTCAATATTACTACTTAATTGTCCTCGGCCTACCAGAGCGCCGAGCCGACAATACTTCCTGGGTAACCGCAGAACAGGAACGAACATCCGAGAGGAAAGAAAGAACACAACAATTACAAGTATGCTTTATTAATTAAAGCCCAAGAAGGGCAGTCGTACAATTACACATGAAAAGAAGTACATATTTACAAGGCACGACTCGGAAGTCCTCAAGACTGGTTCTCTTCGGCGGTCGGGTCTATGGGACCCTCGGAAGGCAGCGAAAGGTCCGGGAGCTCCATGATCAGCGTCTGGGGCACCTCGTACGGAGGAAAGTCATCCTCCTGCATACGGTCAGCCGTCGTAGGGGCCGTCGGCTCCATCCGATCATCCTTGGCCACGACCGGCACGATCGGGGTCTCCACAGGCACCGTCGGCTCCACCTGATCATCCTCGGCTACGACCGGGGTCTCCACATGCACCGCTGGCTCCACCCCAAGTACCTCGGCCATAATCGGGATCTCCGACCAATTGAAGTCGGCGCCCCTTTCCACGAGCTATTCCTTCAGGTATTTGGCACCTCTCTGGAAAAACCCGTAAGCGGCCTCCTCCACGTCCTCCTCATACTGAGGAGAGGATCTGTACTCGGCCACAACCCGACCCAAGGCCTCTCGGTGTGCCTCTTCGGCCTTGGCCAACGCCTCCTTTGTGGATCTAGCCTCGTCCTCGGACTTCCAGAGCTTCCCTCCAGGACCAGCCGTGCCTTCTCCGCAACTTGTAGGGCATCCGTGGTAGTCCGTCGCCCGTCCTCGGTCGACCGAAGCTTTTCCTCCGCCTGGTGCACTCTCTTGTGCTCCTCGTCGAGGGCGGCCTCGGCTTTGTCCAACGAAGCCCGGAGGGTGACCTTCTTAGCAGCAAGGCCCTCGACCTCCGAGGATTTATTGTTGAGGTTTTCCTCGGTTGCATTCAGAGCCTCATGCAGGGAGATCTCCAGGACCTCTTTCTCGTCCAAGTCAAGTGTGGCACTGATGGCTCATTGACTGACCTCGGCTAGAAGATTGCTCGTCTGCACAAAAGGAGACGACAGTGTCAATACGACAAATATAGCAACACAAAAAAAAAAGAGAAAAGAAGAAATTGGGAATTTCAAACTTTACCTGAGAGCACGCGAGGAACGCTCGCTTGAAGAGCTCATCATTCTCTAAGCTGGACGTGAAGGCCATGTCGTCCGGGAGGCATCCCTCTGTGACGATGATCCTCGCAACCTTCGCGCTCTTGAATACCGAGTCCGTCGACCTCAGTCCGAGCGCAGGAGAGAAGGTCGTTGTCGCCACCTTCAGCTTTTCGCTCCTCTGTTGGGGAGTGGGCTCGGCCTCCCCCTTAGAGGCACCGGTGGCCTCGGTCAGATAGACCACCTTCGGACCTTGAGGGGTCTTCTTCGCCGAGGGCACCTCCGCGCCCTAGCGGGCCGGAACCGGTTTCGTTCGCGGGCGCCTCGCGGGGCTGGACTTCCTTTGTCGTAGCCCCCTGGCGAGGCTGAACTTCCTTCATCGCAGCCTCCGTCCTTGTCTCGTCTTGTCGGCCCAGCCTAGGCGCCGGCCTCGTCTTGTAGATGTCGACTGGGAGTTCCGCGGTCGACTTGATTTTCTTCTTGGGCGAACCCTCTGGCATGGGCCCGTTGCCCTTTGCCTCGGCTGTCGCCCTCTGTTCCTTGCGAGGAGGCACACTCGCTGGCTCGCCTACCGGCTGGACCCCCTTTGCAGCATCGGCCATCTGCTTGCGCAGGATTCGAGCAACGATATGATCGTCGCCAAAGTTCACTGTAATGAGACAAGAGATGACGGTTAGTAACAAAATTGGAATAACAACAGTGTACAGTCTGAGTATTACAATTAATAAACTCACCAAGGAGACCGTGCTCGGCCAACTGCACGGGATCCGCGAGGTCGGCATAGCGCATCGTCTTCCCGGCCATCATTTTGCGTTGAACCCGTCTCTCCTCCATCGTCAGAAAGGAGAATTTGTTGAACCCCGTGGCGTCGACCACCAGCCAAACGTTCGACAGAGGGAGAGCGGGGCCGCCCGCGAGAGGGCCCACGAAGAAAAACTTATCCTTCCACCCGTGGATGGAAGAAGGCTTTTAGGAGATGGCCGGGAGCTTCTTTGCGCTCCTTTGACTAAAAAAGTACCACCCGATCATGGAGCGGGACTCGGTCAGACTGGCCAACTGGAAGAGTGACCGAAACAAGTTCACGGTCGGAGTCTCTCCCAGTCGGCGAACAAACAAGATGAAGGCATATATACATCGCCACCCATTCAGAGCTAGTTAAGAGGGGGCGATGTGGTAGATTTGGAGAATTTCTATTGCTAGAGGGTGAAGGGGAAACCGGAGCCCGGACTTTAAGGCATGCTCGTACACGCAGATCTCCGACGTATTCACGGTACAAGCCCGTTCATCGGAGGAAGGGAGCAGAACCCAGACGTTCGTCATCGGCTTTACTAGCTGGTATGCCCGGCAGATCAATAACAAAGCTGGTTCGGTCCTAATCTTGCTCGGCACCCTCCATGCAGGGAGTGCGTTGATAGAAGGGACAGATGGTCAGCCGCCTCTCTGGCGAGAAGCCTGTCGAGCTGAGGTGCCAGCAGGGCAACCACGCTCGTCGGCCTCAGAGGAACTCTCCTCGAGTTCCTCCTCTGGAGCCGGATCGGAAGCCACAAGGAGCGCTTTCGGAGATTTTTGGACGATGGCCTCTGCTCCGTTACCTGCCGACTCTGAGGTCCTGGACTCGAAGTCCCGGCTAACGGAATCTCGAATCCGTCCCGAAGGTTCGGCAGCAGCAGAGAATCCCTCCATTGAGAAGGATAACCTTTCGGAGGAAGAGGTCCGGGATTGGGCCATTCTCTCACTCACTTTCACTCTATCGGAGGGTGTAAAACTATTGGACGAATGGGAGCTACTAAGCATGAAATGACAATAAAAAGGAAGGAAAAGAAGAAGAGGACTTACTGTTGGAAGAAATGGGACTCCGAATGCACGAAGAAAGCTTGAAGACTCGATGACCCAGGAAGATCCGACTGCTCTGAGGAAACTCCGATCGCGACTCAACCAAATGGTCGAATGAATGAATCGAAGGAGTATTTATAGGTGTTGCGACCGTGAACCGTCTCTTCGGGTTCCGACCACGTGGCTCAACGCCATTGGTCGTCGTCTGCCGCATCGGACGCGACGTGACAGTCTGACGTCACGCGCAATGATGGTGCTCCTTCTCGAGACGATCGGATCGATTACAGCTGTCCGATGCATTCGACCATTCTCGAGGTGCACCGCCTCCTGGTGGCCGTCGGATCAAGGTGTCGATCAGCATCACTTCGAAGATCAATGGATGAGTGCAGTTGCGGAACTCGAGTTTAACGCCTCGAGCCCCGTGCATCCATCAATCGGACAACCGTCTCCCACTCAAACGTGAAGTCCGATCTTAAGGGGAGGCACTCGGAAGTAGCTAATACGGCCAACGATTTTGCAATCGGCCTCATACGGCGCACATTCTCGACACTTTGTTTAATCTTGTTGCACTATCAAATTCGTTGTATCCGACAGCGCAAGGGGCATCTGTTATGTGGGAAAAATCCCATCCATTTAAAATCTTACACGTGTCAAGCTTCACCTTCGGAGCCGACCGCTCGGAGTATCTTGCGCTCGGCTTATGAGGCATTCAGTATCTTACGCCCGGCCTCTCATGCGCCCGGCATGTCGCACTCATCCTATGCCGTCTAATTATCATCATCTATGGTAGCGCTCGGAGTCATAGTCCTACCCGGCTACGTTTCACAGTCGGTAGTCAGAGTTCTAATGTGATTATGCTACGTCCGAGGAGTCCTTCTCCCAGTCTGATACGACGCCGAGTATCGCGGTCCGTGATTATTCATACGTTGACATGTGTCAGTCCCAGAGCTGACCGACCTAGCTTCCTTGGCTAAGGTCTCTTACTCTTACTCGGAGTCTACCACACGGGTGTCCCTCAGAGCGACACGTGACAATCCTATTGGCAGTCTACTCCCCTGAGTCCTGGTACCTCCATGCTTCTTCCCAATTTATAAGTAGAGGACAATCCCCCAGGGTAATCTCAGTTACTAATACATAGTTCATAATATCTCTCTCTTTCATTCTCGCACGTTCAAACTCTCTCATCGTCCCACACTTTAAACTGGAGATAGCTTTCTGTTATCTCTTGACTGCTTACTTTGGGAATCTGACTTAGGCATCGGAGTGTACCCGGGGCTTAGGCGCCCAACTCCCTTATCTCATCTCTGTGGTTGCAGGTAACTCAGAGCGCGAATCGACGGGCGATTTCCAATCGTAACATATTGTTGTTAACATAGTTTTTCATGAACGGACTAAGCATATAGAAATAGATTGTCACTTTGTTCGCTCGTGAGTGGATTCAGAACGGATTGCTTTGTACCCGTCATATTTCCACACACCTTCAATGAGCTGCTATTCTAAGTAAGGCATTGGGTGTTCAGCAGTTCAATTTTTTAACTTCCAAACTCGACCTTCGGTTGATCCCTCTGTCCGCTTGAGGGGCCGTGTTAAGATGAAGGACACGTGGTAAACGTGTTTGTATCTGTTGTTAGTTTAGAAAATTATTATTCTTTGTAAATCCGAGATTACAGGCTATATAAGCCATTTTCATTTCTTCCTATAAATAATACAAAAGCACATTTCCATAGTCTTCTGCTCCTCTTTGCTTGGTCTTCTACTTGTTAACATTGGAGCCAGAGAGGGCCATATTCAAGTCATGGCAACATCCAGCAACTCTGATCCATTACGACCCTGTGAATCCCTTTGTGCCCTTTTTTGTTCTTCTCCACATCTCTTTCAACAATCAATTTTGAGATTTGGGAATAATAGCAAAGATAGTTATTCTCCACACCTCACAAATCTTCATTTGGTTTACCGTCAATGTCATTGAAAACAAATTTATTTGACTATTCGAGCTTTGGTAGGTTGGAGGTTGCCCTCTGGCTTCTGCAAACGCCCAGCCCTAGTTTACCCTGTGGTCGTTTTGAAGAGGAGACTGCAAGGATCGAATAATAATTTGGTTAGGGTTTAGGTCTAGATTTTCGTTTTTTTCCATATCTCTTTCTCTCAATTCTCTACAAAATCTTGTGGTTAGTGTGAATTTGAAGGTGGGGTTAGCTCAATCACCCTCCTTCTGGTAATGCGTCGCCGGAGAAGAATGCCGCCGGTAAATATGCAGTCGGAGAAGAATGAAAAACGCCGGAGAAGAAAACTCTTTCTTCAACTTTTGGAAGGAAAAAGGAAAGAGAAGACAGAGGTTTTTAGAAGGGTAAAATTGTCATTTTATCTTTTCCTTAGTGTAAGGTGCAATTGACATTATTGACGATAATAGGGTGGTTGAAATTAGGATAAACCCCACGGGAGGTACGATATAAAGAAAATTTATCCTTAATTCAACTATTCCCCACTTTCAGCGATAATGTCATCCAATTCTCCTAATTTGAAAAATAAATATCAATCATACCCTATCTATCAGTTAGGTGGTGAAATGCATATCATCAGGTAAGTTTTTAATGACAATATTACCCTTGGGACTTGTAAAATGACTCATTTAAAACTTAAGAAAAAAAGATGGTTACATCCCTACATTTCTTCTCCCCTTCTGTTTTCTGTTCAAAGCAACTGAACTGGGGACATCTAAAGTAGCTTTTATCAGTCAACAACGGTCTTCTCTTCTCCTTCACGTAGACACCTAAAGCAGTTTTTATCAGATCCTCTGCCGTATTCTCCGGCGACATCAGGACATGAACAGATCCTAAGCTCTGTTCGATCATAACATTGACCAGAAGCTTCGTCAACTAATGACCGTTGTTGTCGGATGTTTCGAAAGGACCACGGATTCTGCGGAGGATCTCTGGCAAGTTCTCCGGCCGGTGCACCGCATTTGAGGCAGCTCGTCAGATGGCTGACTTTAATTTATGGCAGACAAAGTGATTTGCTTCTTGGCGTCGAGCAGTCGAATTTGGAAAATTCGTTAGCAAGTTCGGGAGTTTTCAGTTATTAGGGCTTTGATACGTGGTGTCGTTGGAAGGGTTTTATAATCCGCTGATGGTGACTGATGGATCTGAAAATTTTCAAAGCATACAGAAGGTCAAGATTCCCATCTGTCGGGTGATTATACTGAACAGAAGAGGAGAATATTCTCGGGTTTCAAGAAAATGGAAATCGAAGAGAGAGAGGAGACTTTGTTAGCAGTGAAGATTCCCATCTGTCAGGTGACTATACTGAACAGAGAAGATGAGAATATTCCCGGGTTATAAACCAAAATGGACTGAACTCAAATATGGAGAAAAGTTTAATAGGAAGTTATAAAGTAAAGTAACATACCGAGCAGAATGTGTGAAGAGCGGCGCAGGAGAGGATTTCCGCCAGAGTGGAAACACTGGTAAAAATGAGACATTATCACCGAAAATGAGGGGTGTGATTGAATTATGGGTAAAACTCAAGGGAGGTGTGTGAAATTTTCACCATATTGAAATTTTATACGTTATAACGATAGCACCTCAGCTGTTGTTGCTGCTCTCACTGCATCACTTGCGACCCACCGCCAATACAATACAGATTTCTTCCTCTTCCTATCTCTTCCCTGCGCTTTGGCTCCCCTCTCCTGGCTGTGGCACCAGCATTAGGATCTCCGACTAGATTTAACATATTGACCGGTCGGATCTTTCTCGATGTAACGTCTTCTACTGCTGTGGTGGTAGCCGCCAATTCCATTTGCCTTGGCTGCCCATCCACTGGCAATGAGAAACCACTCCCTCAAAGTCACGAGAAACAGAGTCGAAAGGGAAAAAATATCAATTTAAAAAATGAAGGGGAAAAGAAAGAGGATGTAGAATCGTTCATTCACTGTAACTCTTCACCCCAAATTTCATTTCTTCCGCGTTAGATTTTTGTGGTGAAAACAAAAAAACAAAAATAAATTCCTTTTCCTATTTTTCACTTCCAAACCCAAGGATGCAATCTCCAAGAATGCAAGGAATGAGTCTGAAAGACTGGAATGAGGAATGAAACAAAGGATCAAGAAGAAAAATGGAAAACCCACCTGGTTTTCTCCTCTGAAAACTTCCCAGATGAGGGCTGAGCACTCCAAATGCAGGAAAAATATATGTAGACTAAGGAGACAAACTTGTGCAATACACCTCTCCTTCCGCACAGCTTTAATCAAAGTGGTAGAGAAGACTGGGAGAATTTTGAGTGACACTCGCGGGATGAAGCTGCCTCTGGCAAAAGAGAGATTAGCATAGTTGGGAATGGGGAACGTCGTCGAAGGGTTTCAAGATTCTAGGGAAAGTCAATGGGATCCCCGTCTGGGTTGAAACCTTTGAAAGATAATGGCCGTTGTTGAAGCCTTGGGCAGAAGAGAGATTTTTAGACACAGAGATTTGCAGGAGCATAGATGGGAAGAATGGGGAATATCGTCCAAGAGTTTCAGAGGAAGAAGGATTTTAAATCTTCTCTCTCCCTTAATTTGCATCCATTGTTTTTTGGGCTTAGTACAAGTGGCACGCATTCTACCGACGCTGCCACCTTTGTAGCAAATGGGGGTGCTACAGGCGGGGCAGATCCTTGTGGAACAGCTTTTGATGGTGATTGACAGGAAAACATTTCCACTGTACAGTGAGTTGCAGCAGCGTGCAAGAGAGGAGAGGAGAGGAGAGGAGAGAGAGATAGAGGTAGGCTTGGGACTCTAGCACCAATAAAAACTTCTTTTTGGGTGGGGGGGAGGGCACTGTAAACCAACTCGAACTGGAGAAACACGCTTTGATTCTCAATGTTGAAATTTGAAGGAAAGAGGAAGAAGAATTTCCACTTGTTAAGACTTTTATTGAGACATGAATGATGAATTGAAGGTGTCAACTGTCATACCCAATAATACATTTTGCAGATGTTCAAAGAAATAGTCAGAACAGTAGGCAAGAACAAAACAATCTACAGATAAGAACCCGGAGAAGGAGCCTTAACTCCATAGAAGCCAATGTAAACCAAAAGGAAAAAAGCCTCTCTAACATCTTATCCTCCCTTGTTTATTGTTTTCTTTTCTTCTTTTTCCTTTTTACAGGATGCAATAAGCTCGGACCACCTCAACAATTGGTGCTCGGCACAGTGGACACTTCCCTCCACCTCGAACTAACTCATTTGCACATTTTGAACAAGTGCACATATGACCACATCTGCAAATTGAAAAAAGAGTGATTTTAAATACAAGGAATATTAGTACCTTATTTATTGCTTACGTTCTTCAATATTGGCAAATCTGTGCAAATGTGGACCAACCTGTACAATAAAGAATCAATGTTATTTTCACAACAAACACAGCAGATGCCCTTCCTCACATGACCCCATTTTGATCCATCCTCCGAAGATTCTACACCCTCCCCTGCAATGGATAACTTATACAGCTCAATCATGAATGAAAAGGGAAACAGCAACAAATGAAAAACTCCATTCTAAGTAAATGAAAAAAAAAAAAAAAACACATATGGTGCATGTTTCAATGAAAAATATTTTATTGGAATTACTTGAAAACAAAAGGAAATTATAATCTAAAAGGATAGAAATTATTTTACAGAAATGTAATACAAAATTTTGGAAGATGACTTCAATTTATGTTTCTGCATTTTTTTTTTCCTGAACGTGATGCCATCTTGGTCCAGGAATACATCAATCACTCATGGAGGACATCAATCCCATTATCCGGATGGAAACTTTTCCTCAATCATGCATGGCTAAATATGCTTTCCTTGTACACCCCAAAAACGAACAAACGGCAAGTAAATACAAAATAAATTTTATAAAAGTAGAAATTGTAGAAATCTTTTTCCACTGAAATAAAACAAGACTAAAAGAACTATGACTTCTTGAACCGTATACAGTAAGCACTGCAAAAAGAATATTTTCCTCAGATAAGCATTGGAAGAAGAACTGTACAATAAAGCAAAGAAATTAGAAGAACTAACTACTTTCAGGACTGCACAGACCTACACCAGCAGACCGATTCAAAGCTGCAGATACCTCCTGTCTGACTGAACGCTGCAATTCCAGTTGCATATCCATGCAGGCTTCCAACATCCTCTGCATGTGGCTCATCCCTTGCTGAAGCCTAGCCATGTCAGCTCTCAAATCATTTATGATCTCCCATTCCTGTTCCAAATCAGAAATGACATTCAGTTCATACTCAAATATGAATCAACAGGACATAATAGAAAGAGGCCTTGTACTGAGCAAATTTAAAATGACCCCAATACCCTAAATATATGACCTATGAACATTAGAGAGCAACTCATCCCCATTTTTCCATCTCGTAATGGGCGAATTCCACTTCAGATATTACACTATATAATACTTTCTGCACCTTGTAACAGTTCTTCCCATTTAGGGACAAATTTGCACAGGCGAATTCCAAAGTGGAATTCATACACTATATATAATAGTTTCTGCACCTTTTCACAGTTTTCCCATTTAGGGACAATTTGCACACAAAGCAAAGGAATCTGTACATGTCATGCAGAACAAAGTGGATAAAGCAGCTCCACAATAAACTCACACAGTCACACTGATTAAAAAACCGAAGAGACTA
Organism: Protea cynaroides; assembly: GCA_028583415.1. Classification (NCBI taxonomy): domain Eukaryota; kingdom Viridiplantae; phylum Streptophyta; class Magnoliopsida; order Proteales; family Proteaceae; genus Protea; species Protea cynaroides. The sequence continues at coordinate 23,283,112 of CM053266.1, forward strand.
CCACTATACCGTATGCAGCAGAAAAAAGATGCGTTAATGACGTGAATAAAATGGGGGAGGAGAGCATTGACCGAAAAAAGGAGAGGGGCCTACAGAAAGAAGTGCTTTAAAAGCCAGCTGACCACTGGCTAAATACATGACAGAAGTCCCCCCAGCATGTCCTACCTTCCTGGCAGAATCAATGCAGGTAAAACTATAGAATTTAGACTCTTGTTGTATCCCTTGGAAATTCTGATCAATGTAATTTCATGTCCTGACCAAAGTACAAGTTATTCAAGCTTGGAACCTGAACAGTCAGTAACCCGCAACAGGAAGAGGGATGGGCAGAGAACCACTCGCAAGATTAAGGATGCACATTCTAAAAATGATTCAAATGACTTGCCTACCAAACTTTTAGAAAGGTAAAGTAAACCAGAAAGAATCAAACTTCAAGTTCAGTAAAATCATATTTAAGGGTCATTGAGGAAAGATGTCGCACAATTTCTGAACGAGGCATGCTGTGGCGAGGCCAGTTGGCATGGTGAAGATCCTGCTGCCAAAGTGGCTGTGGTGGGGGAACTGGTGGAGAAGGCATCACAAGTGGAGGTCTACCAACAGTATCTGGTTGTCCCTCATTCTGATCTCTCTGCTGCTCCTGATCTTGCTCTGGTGAGGTAGGAGTAGGCAAGGTCTGATGCAGATCCCAGTCAATGGGAGCACGACCTTGTCTTTCTACATAAGAGTGTATCAATCGGTCCAGGCTCTCACGGAACCCACTTCGAAGAAGATTGGATACACTTCTCCTACAGAGCAAGCCAAAATACTAATAAGCATACTTTCGAACTCATTAGTGAAACCAACTCAACAACTCAATGAATAATACAAGATTAATATAAATGCTTCAGAGAATAGGATCAAATACCTGCTTAGGAGTTCTCTCAGTTCCATGCTGTACACATTATCATCGTCAGGTGGATGGAATCTATTGATCCGTCTGATAGGAATAGCCCGCCGAGTTCTTGGTGGATCAGAAGGTCCCTCTGGCCAATTTCGTAGAGCCTCCTGAGAGCCATCCTCATGCCACTCCTCATGGATTTCTTGCAGATGGCTATCTTCTCCAACTTCATTCCCTAAAGTTTCCCGGGTCCAGTCCCTAGCAGTATTCTCATGCCAGTTTCCATCCAATTCTTCTCCATTAACATCTTGCAACTGATTATGGCCAGCTTCAATAAACTGTTGCGAGTCTCTTCTCTCATTTTCTGTTACTTGTTCCTGCCAATCCCCTTGAGTATTTGGTTCCTGCCAATCTCTACTTTCAGGAGCTGCATCACTTTGCAAGCCCTCGGTTTCCTCTAGCAACCGACGACTGTCAGCCTCCTGACTTCTAAGTTGAGATTGCTCATGGTTTTCATTTGCAACCTCCGGTGAAAGGCTTGACTGAGTTTGTTCATTTCTAGGAGGGTTGGTATTATTATTAGATGATACATCAGAATGGCTGGTTACTTGACCACGAACAATATTTTCTAACCTGAAGCGAAATCCTTCCCTGATAACATGGAAGGTTATCGTAAAGCAATCTACAGATCATAACTATAACTGCAATCCAGAACCCAAGTAAAAAAAATGCAATGGGAAGCTTTCAACACTAATAACAATAATACTATACAACAACAATCGACAGATCATAACTACAACTGCAATCCAGAACCCAAGTAAAAAAAAAAAAAACAATACTAATACTAAGGTAAAATATTATTGTCACAAGGGATTGTTATTTTTGCCACATGGACGGTGATGTGTCCACTCTGCCTGTGAGATAGAAATTTCAGGGTCTAATTCAATTAAATATCCCTTTCGTATTGGCAATTTCTCCGTGCAATTGTACAAGCACTCTCAACATTACTGTGCACTCTCCCAACTCTGAGCAGGAACAGATGGTTTGTATTAAGAAAAACTGTAGAAATGGATGGTTCAGATTTGTCTTGTGAATTCTGAAAACATCACAATACCCTTGTTACATGGATAACTACCCTAACCATCATGATAATAATTGTGGTCATTGGTATTGTTGTTGTCTACCATTAGTGAATAGAGATAATGACGATGATGATAACGACAATAATAGATTAAGTTCATATAGAAAAAATGAAATGGTTCAAATTCAGGAAACATCAAGCATTATATAATCCAAGAAAATAATTAGAAAAAAAGAGAGCTTAAGAAACAGAGAGATTATGCCCCAGGATGAGTACCCAAGTGTGTCAGACACTAAGTGAGAGATATAGAAGGACCCTGAGCTCCGGACGAAGCAGGCGGATGCCCTGGCCAAATGGACAAAGCATTCCACAGAGGTCTATAAGAGCCAGATGAACGTCAGACACCAGGTTAGGCCTCAACGGTCATCTTAACAGCTATATTTGAGAAGCAGACGTCCGGTACTAGCCGTTGGGCAATATAACAGCTAGTCTTTTTACTGTTGAAGAGCCCCTATAAATTGGGGACTTATGGCTGGTTCAAGAGTAATGTCAAGAGACTTATTAGGATTATTTTGAACAGTTTGGGAGATTTAAAGATTGATTTTGAGAATCATAGTAAGAGCTTTATTTGTATATCTTGGGATTGAGAGCCTTGATTGTAAAAAGTGTATCATCACTTGTAAAGTTTGTTGAAGATTGAAGTCTCCTAAGTTAGATATGCACAAGAGGTAGTGCTATTATTGTAGTGGTTTGATTGTCAACTGGAAAACAATCTTGAGTAGTGGAAAAGCCAAGGACTTGCAAGTTTCGGTAGTGGACGTAGGCTTGGGTTGAAGCCGAACCACTCTAAAATCTGTGTCTTCCTACCTTTTATTTCCATTCTCACTTGTGCAATTGCTTTCTTCATTTGGGTTGAGTTTTGAGTTTAGTAACTTCCACAAAGTTCATTTCGATTTTTTTAAGAAATCAATTCACCCCTCTTGGATTGCAACTTGCGACCGATCCCACAACCTACGCACCAAAATATCCATTGCTCTACATTGCAAATAAGCAAACCATCTTTTCTGGTGACTCTCTCAGCTTGTCACTACAGTTACTCTTTTTATATTTCTTCAAATGTTCTCATTTCTGATTCTCTTTGATCCTTTCTATCTTTAACACCTTCTAGCTCAATATCCTTAATTCAGCTACATCAACTTATGTCCGCACTGTTGAAATCAAAATGAATTATTACAAAATAACCCAAAAAAAAAAAAGGAAAAAAGAAAAGAAAAATTTAATAAAGAACAGCCATGATTGATGACCAAAAGGTGCAAAAAGTTGCATATTTGTCGTCTTGACTCAATAACCCATGAAGGAGCAATCAATGAGGTACTTCAGTCAAAGAATTTGGCTACAACTAAATGGGGGTGGAGATGTATTTCTAACATACTGACCATCCAAATAAACCCACCCATCGAAACTGATGAGTAAATTCTCTTATACAGATAAAAATCTGATCATGCTTTAAAGAGCAAAGTGTGAGCCAGTCAGGCAATCAAGAATGAATACAGATAGAATGAGTGTGACAGAGGATATTGAGATGGATATGTGGCAACAGCAGAAAGGATAATAACAGAAATTCACGCATTTGAGTAAACATATGGACAACAAGGACAGGTAATAAGATAACAGAAAGCAGATTGAGGTTGCTCCATCATCTTCATAACAAACTACATCACAAAAGACTGATAAGATGATAAGGAAGGCTGAACAAATCAAAAGGAATACCAAAAAAGATTCTGATTGTAGTGAAAAGAAAAAGTAAGTACCGGATAAAGTGCAAAAGGTTTCCAGAAGCCAATCTCCATCGGTTGGTTAGGATTTGATTAGTTTAGTTAAATTTGAGTGCTCATTACAACTTTACTAGCACAATTTCCTTAGTCAGCCTCCCACTACTGTAATGAGAATTCAAGGGAAGAAAGAGGAAAATCAAATAAATAGTACTGGTCCACCCCAGCAGGAGAAGCCCAAGCATGGGCCCCTCTTGGAGTACTAACAACAGCAAGATGTAGGGTTCAGTAGGAACAGTACAGTGGGATCAAACGGTTGCAATCATACTAGTCACAAGGGGAGTTTTGGGTCTTGAAATGTTTCCAACAAGGGAATTTAATGCGATGAGATAATATGTTTAATTATTTGAGTTTGAGTGGGAAATCTCTAGTTGAAGGAGACTAGGAGTTCAAATGGGATGAAATGTTTAATTATTTGAGTTTGAGTGCGAATCTCTAATTGTAGGAGATTAAGAAATCAAACGGGCCAAGTTCATGCATAGGAATGTAAATCTGCAACAGAATACTCCAGGATAATTGACTCAATCAAGTTTGCAACCAAAAGCTTCTCCCTCCCAGCCGTTTGAAGCATGGTTCTCTATGGATTCCAATTTTTTTCCAGAAGTGATAGTGCATCTACTTACTATAAAACCTCTCACAACAGATTAGCCCACTGTACTTGGTGTTCTTGCAGGGATGCATCAGTTATGGATTGAAGCTGATAAAGAAAACCCAAAGAGCTCTGATAACATGAAAAAATAAAATAAAATTTTATATATATATATATATATATATATATATATATATATATATATATATATATATATATATATATATATATATTGTTGAATCAGAGAATGGGAGAGAATTAATTATCTCTCCACACAACGTTCTTATTTATAATGAATACGTTTACAAACTAAGGGAACTCTAGAGAGACTAGGAGTCCCAACTCTAGAAGACTAGGAGTCTCAACTCTAGAGTGACTAGGATCTAAGGAAAGGAAATAAAACAAAAAACAAATATAAAATATAAATTACAAGTATGTCATTTCCTTATATTATTCAACACTCCCCTCAAGTTGGTGCAATATATCATGCATACCCAACTTGGACAAATAATATGAAACGATTTCCTAGGTAACCATTTAGTGAGAAAGTTTGCCGGTTGATCCTCCGATCGACAAGTGAAATTGAATCGACCACTTCAAATTTTCTTTGATGAAGGACAACTACTTCAACATACTTAGTCCTATCATGCTGAACTGGATCACGAACGATGCTGATGGCTGTTTTATTATCACAAAACAAAGTCATAGAGAATACTTGACTTTCAAATCTTTGAGTAAACCCTTCAACCACAATAGTTCACATATTCGAAGCCATTGCTAGAAATTTTCCTTGGCATTGGAGCGGGCCACCACAATGGAGCAAAACAATGTAAAATACCTTTAATAGTGTTGTCGTGTATCAAACTTTTGAGAACAAGAGACACATATCCAGCACTTTACGATCTTCATACAATTAGGGAAGAATCGAGGTTCGCTATTTGAGTGGCCTCTTTAAAATAGCCCGGCAAGGAGACACATATATAGCACTTTACGATCTTCATACAGTTAGGGAAGAATCGAGGTTCGCTATTTGAGTGACCTTTTTAAAGTAACCCGGCAACAAGAGACATATGACAACTGGTATTAATAAAAGGTTGCATCTTGTGCAACGATAGTAGGCTCCAATACGAGCAAGGTGGTAGTAGGCTCTAACATGAGCAAAGTAGTAGAGAAAAGCGTCTCTTCCATGAGTAGATACGAACCAATAAATAATAATAATCTTCAATTGATGACTTGAGCCGATAAGAATCTCCAATCTCCCCCTCACGTGGAATATTCCACGTGGACAAATTATGGCAAGAGAAGTCAAACTGTGGGATATAGATGTGGTAATAGCAACAAGTAGTATCTCGAAGGATATTATGTAACAAAATAGAAAATAAGAGAAGAAAGGAGGAACAACACTAGAAATCCCATAAGCTGAAGCAGCCACAAATAAGAATCAAATTGAAGTCGATCCGACGGTTGGACTAAGAGATATGAATAAGTCCTTGCAACATTAGGACTTTGAATTTTTTTTTTTTTTTTGTGACAAATGTCAATAGTCAAAACAACCAACTGTTGTCAACCAGAATTGGTATTCACGAAAACATCAATGACAAGCAAAATATCAAAGGATGTCAATCCAATGTTTGGATTGAGAATTACGAAAAGTCCTAATAGATTAGGAATATTACTCAATTGAAGAAATCAATTGCAACAGCAATAAACAAATCCCAGTTCAGGTATACTAAAGGATCAGCACCAGATTGAGTAAACAAAGCAATAACTCAGCAATAATTGGAGTCTGACACCAAGAGAAAGCCAAGATAGAAACCGTGGCTAGGTAGAGAAGTAAAACCGAGATTAAGAAAGAGAAACCAGATTTGAATGAGCAGTAACTGATATGTTTTAAGTGGAATAAAATTCAGATCTGTAACTGATATATAGAATTTTAATGTTCAGCAATAATGAGAATTAATTGCACATAATGGATTATACCAGAAACGAACTGGCAAGAAAGTAATGGAAATTGATGATTAATAGAAATAAAGAGAGGAGGAAGAAAGATAATAGAACTGCAACCCAGAAGCAGCGATGCTAACCCAGCATCATGTTGCAATAACCAGATTTTGTAAAGAATTTGACAGCAACCCTATATTGCAGAGAACAGCAGCGATATATCGCAATAGATCAGATCATAATCAGTAGATCTTGATGGCCAGCAGATTAGAAGCAATCAGATCTGATTTCAGATCTAAAGGTGTTGACAGCAACAAGGCAGGAGCAATTTCAGTAGCAGGAAATCAAGATCATATAAAAAAATCAGTAAATCAGATCCGTAAAACAAATCGGTAGACCGTGGTAGTAGCAGTATAATAAAAAATAGAACCAGCAGGTATGTACGATACAAACCAGCAGAGCAAAAAATTTCAGAGTAGCAGACAATCAGGAATTATTCTTCATAAAAAATCAGAAGCAAAGGGACAATACTAGAAATTGCAGAGAAAGAAAATAAAAAAACACCAAAGGTGGCTGCACCACAAGAAATACTTTAGACGATTCTCAAAATGGCAGATTAGTAACCTGTTCTGATACCAGTTGAATCAGAGAATGGGAGAGAATTAATTACTCTCCACACAACGTTCTTATTTATAATGAACGTTTACAAACTAAAGGAACTCTAGAGAGACTAGGAGTCCCAACTCAGATGACTAGGAGTCTCAACTCTAGAGTGACTAGGATTCTAAGGAAAGGAAATAAAACAAATAAACAAATATAAAATATTAAATTACAAGTATGTCATTTCCTTATATTATTCAACATATATATATATATATATATATATATATATATATATATATATATATATAATTCATAGACCATGGTTATTTCAACCAAACAGCTTTCATCTCTACAATAACAGTCCAAGGATGTAAAACGGAACCAAAGCATAGCAAATTCTTATCCGAAAAATATTTGACCTGACCAAGAGAAGTAGAATCACAAACACATTATAGCAGATATAGCGTAAAAAGAACACATACCTCACACCAGATACTGTATGGTGTTGTCTTAACTGACCTAATTCCCTAGCCGCCATTGAAGGTGGCCTTTCATCCTCAATAGGTCTTCCATTTCGTAAGAATCTACCCCTAAGTAGTGACTGGGAAATGATAGAGTATCAGATTTCCACATGATAGACATGAATACAACCAAAGCATTGCACACTTCTTTTGTGGTGCTAACATAACAAATAATGTAGCATCTAGTAAGTAGTCTTTGAAATATAATAGCACACAAAATGTATAGAGCCATGGATGAAAACAGCTTCAGTATACTGATACAAAAAGGTAAACAATAAAAGATATCATTGGTTCACCAATCAAAAGAAGAAGTTTAACCCTAGGGTTGAAATAATTTTTGTGGATCCGCTTCAACCCTATGCAAAAGTACCAAAAAAAAATGGTCTCACTCATATCCAGAATGCTTTACAGAACATTATCTAGATTCAATTTAGGGTTGGCACAACTCACACCAATTATCATTGTAGGATTATAAATATAAAAGAACACATCCCTTTTATAAATAATTTTTCGAGAAATGCTAGGCACCACAATGGTGTCCTAACAAACGCCCTTATGCCAGCCTGTACATGTGGGGGCTAGCATTGCACTTGTTAACCCCCCCCCCACACACACACAAAAGAAAAAAAAAAACTTTTACACTTTCGTCAAGAAATTTTGGCAGATCTATTATTACTTAAGTTTTTAGCATAAATCATGTTAAATAAAGTTGTATGTTCTCATAAAAAAAAAGTTATATCTTCTCATAAATGGTAATAGATTGTTCTATCATTTCAAGAAGTTGAACTTTTAAATAAAAATAATTAGTAGTTTATATTTGTTACAGAATGTGTGCTAAAGTAGCAGTGGAAGATGAACCGACATTCTCATGTTGCTAAACACGATAAAGTAATTTATTGTTCTATCATTTCAAGAAGTTGAACTTTTTAAATAAAAATAATTAGTAGTTTATATTTGTTACAGAAATTAATCAACCAGAACCAGTAACCATAAACTAGACAAGAAGGAACAGTGGAAAAGAACAAGGGGAGACCAACGATTCTGATGTAAAGGCAGAATCGATAAGTCAACTCTCCCTCCCCTGTAACTCTTATTCATAATTGTATAAGGAAACTTTAAAGAGTTAGGACTGCTAGATGTCAGCAGTCCTAGTTACACCTTAACACTAATAAAGAGTCCTAGTTACATAAGTGCAAGAAAAAAGGAAAGTAGACTAAGAAACAAACTAACTAGGAAAGTAGGAAAGAGAACAGTCCACACAATTTTGACTAAATAGGAGATTTTTCTTTTTTTTGTTGCGCTAACACCCCCCCCCCCTCTCTTTCCCTCAAGCTGGAGCATGGAGGATGTGAATGCTTCAGCTTGGAACAGTTTAAGCAGTCTACCAATCCTCGCCCTAGTCGTGAGATCCCATGTGTGCTAAAGTAGCAATGGAAGATAAGCCGACATTCTCATGTTGCTAAACACGATGAAGTAACTGTTCAAATTCACGCGACATAAATCCTGGCAAAGACACAGCTGAGGCAGGTGCTGGTGGTATGTCAGTAGGCGCAGGATCAAGATCAGTAAGACCAAGGTTGGCAGAGTCAGCTAAAGAATCAGCCCATTCAAGTCGCTCGTGTTTGGCCCAACAAGTATCAACCAAGTGATTTGTCTTCCCATAGAAGGTACAATATTGTGAAGATTTGCCAGTAAAGGAACCACTAATACCACGATCATGTCCTCAACCAATGCCATGACCTGACCAAAGAAGGAGCCACAGCCGTAGCCAACATCGAGAGCGGAATTATCTTTGGACACAACACAAGTGTCATCTTTAGAAGTAGTAATCAATCGTTGAAGACAAGAAAACGTCTCCGGAAGACTAAGAACTTTTTCGCCTATCAAAAGTTGCCCTTTAACATAATCGTAGTTAGGATGCAGGCCAGCCATGAATTTGACAACATAAAACTCACTTTGTTGAGCCTTTAGTTGTTCAAGATTGGTAATCAAAGGCTGACAGACCTGTCACTCCTCAATAATGCCTTTGTAACTGTTGTAGTACTCATTAAGGGATTTGTCACTCTGTGAGAAAGAGAACATCTACTCATACAAATCATAAATGTGAGATATTCTTTTCTTGAGCAAAGCTTTCTCGTAAATCTTCTCATATCTCCTTGGTAATGCTATTGAACATAACATTGGATGCAATTGTAGGATCAATACTGTTCCACAACCAGATTTGGAGTGTGGAAGATTCACACATCCATTCATCATAGGCTCTAATGGCATCTGTTGATTTAGAATCACTAGATGGAGGATCTTCAATGAGATACTCCAGTTTACCCTGAGAACGGGTATAGGCTTTGACTGCTTAAGCCCATAATAGATAGTTGGAAACACCATTCAGTTTAATGGTGGTAATCTGTACCAGAGTTTGAATATGAGTACCTTGGACTGAAGTGACTATGAGTACCATCTGATGAAGATGTGGAAGCAGCCATTGATGTAGAAGAATTAGGGACAGCAGCAGTAGCAATGGGTATACCAGTAATAGTTACTACTAGTTAAGTAGTAGTAGTAGAAGTAGTAGAAGTAGTAGTAGTAGTAGTAGTAGTAGTTGTAGTAGTTACTACTAGTTAGTAGTAGTTAATAGCTAGTAGTGGTAATGGTAGTAGTAGTAGTAGTAATAGTAGTAGTAGTAGTAGTAGTAGTAGATTAGATCAGATATAATCAGGTTCAATACCAGCAGTAGATCATAAGGCAGCCACAGATGGAAAAAAAACAGTAGTAGAGCAGATCGATTGATAGCTCAGATCAGTAATCAGCAGCATCAGATCAGGTACTTGCAGAGATAGATCGATGATATTATGGTAAGTAGATGAACAGCAGAAGACCAGAGTAGACTAGATCAGACCTGATCTGATCAGATCACTGGTGACAGTAGAGTAACATGCAGTTGGAAGGAGGTGGTAGCAAATCAGCAGAGCTCTAATACCATGTTACAGAAAATAATCCACAAGAACCAGTAACCATAAACTAGAGAAGAAGGAACAGTAGGGAAGAACAAGGGGAGAGCAAAGCAGATTCTGATGTAAAGGCAGACTTGATCAGTCAACTCTCCCTCCCTGTAACTCTTCTTTATAATTGTAGAAGGAAACTTTAAAGAGTTAGGACTACTACTGGTCAGCAGTCCTAGTTACACCTTAACACTAATATAAGGGTCCTAGTTACATAAGTGCAAGGAAAAAGGAAAGTAGACTAAAAAAGGAAACTAACAAAGTAAAAAACTAACAAGGAAAGAGACCAGTTCAAGGTTCAAAGTGCCGGTTTCGACCAGCCTTGAAATCTGGGATTTTTCCAGGGGACATCTCGAAACCTTGGTTTCAAGGCCCAAAAATGTTTTTCTTGATATGATTTTTTTTTTTTTTTTTGGTAGTCTATTTTAACCATTTTACACATATTTCCCACATTAGTTAAAAAAAAAAATCTAAAATGATAATATGTGGTGTGGACCTAAGTTTGCTAGTGTACGCTAAGACCTGAGATTGTGTCCAGAGTTGAGTAGGCAGCACTTATTCATGACTAATATCATAGAAGTAAATGTTTCTTTAATATATTTCATTTAATTAAGATAGCATACATAAATTAACAAATGCTCCGTTTGAATCCAATAAATAGTCTAAAGTTCAAATTCCAAAAAGATAAGAAGTCAGCCCTCCAGTTCAAGAACAAAAACTGGATTTTTGGATTTTTGAGCGCAAGGGGATTTTCAACTTTCAAATGTTAGGTTCTTTTCCCAAATCTAAAAATTTCATAAATATTATTATAATAAAGCATCACTAAAACCAAGAGTGTGCCAAAATAATCTCTTGCTTTGATACCCAAAAAATTATTTTCATAAATTATCTCTTGGTTTCATTTTGATTTTTTTTTTTTTTTTTTGGGGTCCTTGAATGATTTGTGATCTATTACTTATGATTATGTTTATTTACTAAGTACTTATCATTAATGGTTACATACTACTTCAAGTTTGTTTAATAAGAAGTTACAAGGATAATAATATGGTTAATGTGTATAAGTAACATGTGCTACTAAATATTTGTAGTATGTTTATATTTACATATTGCTTGGTTAGGACCTTTAGAGGTTTCTTTAAGCCAATATCCTAGTATGCAAATAGAATTTTCCTTTTCAGATCTTCTTATCACTTATTAGTAGGTTTGATATTGAAATTGAACTTGACAATGACGATATGAATCACAAAGATGTTGTTTAGACAAATATTACCTGACATTGATTGGATACCGTTATTTATTGCTTACTTATGGTGCACAATACTTCAAACACTTGTTTTGCATGTATCATGAGCATATCCATGCGTACCACAATGTATCTAGCGTCCCTGTAATACGTCTCAAAGATATCTCTTGATTTCCGATACATAGCCTAGCATCAATACTTTAATGACTTGCCCTATCCTTGCAAGAAATGAGTCTCTATCTTATCATAAAGGAAGCCTCTAGGTGGTCAGGACAACATTCTTACATTTATTATACTTTTTTACAGGTCTGCAATAACCATAACAAATTCAGATGTCTAATCCAATGCAAATTAACACAATAAAAAATAGATATTTTCTTCAATATTAATATATAAATCCAAAATAATAATTATATATGTTGAGATACGCTAAAATTTGACACGTGTCAGCTCCCCAGGTCAATAGAACAAGATGAAATTAAAAAATAAAATTCTCTTAGGATGGCAAGGGATTATGTTGAACTGGATGGATATGAAGGACATATGAATTATGTGAAGTCAGTACAGCAAGTTGATGTCACTCTTGGGTAGCATGGTCTCCTTGATTTCTGAGCTGTTCTGTATCTCTATCTGGTCGAGCATTGATGCTGATAGTATTGGGTGTGTTGAAATCTAAATTAGTTCTGTTTCTTTAGTTGTCTTATGTTTCCCAGAATTGTTTCCTCAGTTATCTTTGTTTCCCTTAATTATCTCATCCCTTCTCCTTTCTTGCATCTCTCCTCCTTTTCACTTTTTGTAAATGGATAAGAACTTTCATGAAGTTATATATTGCCTCCTAATAGATGAGTGGTGGTTGGAAGGCGATGGAAATAGGTACCATATATTACGTTTTTAAGCCATAACTGCGTACATACTATGAATTGCAACTGTGATAAAAATGAATCACATTAAAGCAGCAGAACTGCTCATCTGAACTTTTTTTTTCACATTAAGCGAAGTACTCCATTGATGAACATCTAGAAAGAACCCATATGTGATGAATTCGAAAAATCAACAGAAAAGCATCTACAAGCCAAATCAGATTCAACAAGAACAAATATCCTAACATCATAAGGAAACATCCAAAACTCCCAGCCCTGGCAGAATTTCTTCCACTCAAATCCCAGGTATCAGGTGTCATTATTTTAAGGATGTTATATATTGTACTGTAACTCAAAGCTCTCTATTGAGAGAGACACATAATTGCTATCCCTAATTACTATCATGAGTAGCATTTAAATTTTTATACAGCGAAGAACAGAAAGCAGAAATAAATTCCATAAATTATACAAACAGCATTCTGATAACAACTGACCTGAATTCGGTTGCGGTGCGCAAAGTCTGAAACAGCCCGATGCTCTAACAAACCCTGCAGTTCCCTCTGCCTTTCCCTCTCAATTCTTACAAGCAAATCAATGAGAGCTTGTCTTCCACGCAATCTCAGCATATCCCGTCTCATATGCTCAGGCTGTCCTTCATCATTGTCAACCAGTCCTTCACGAACCCGATCAATCTGAGCACCCAATCCCATAGTTCGTTCTTCCCTTCTGCCACCACGGCCCGCTCTCTGCTGACTTGTCATTTGGACCCATTCCCGGACAAGCCTCACCCTTTCACGTTCAGTTTCACCAAGCCATTCTTCCCTTGGGCTGTTATTCCTCTGGGAAACGTTAGACGCATGGTCAGTTATGTCACTATCCGTCCATCCTCGAACAATTTGTCTCACCCTTTCCCTCTCGACTTCTCCCAAATCAGGAGACTGCTCACGGCTAGAATTGTTGCGGTCCTCACGTTCATTCTGCGAGTCCATTTGCCCTTGGGACCATGTCCCATACTCAATCTCGCTCTCACTAGCATCCTCTGAACTACCCCGGCGCTCACTCTGTTGGCTTTCAGATATGTTAGTTCCAGAGAGGTTGGTATTAGAATCAACGCTCCTCTGTTGCCTCAACCTCTCCCTCACCCTTTCTCGGGCATGAGTGAGCATATGCTCGTCTTCTAGCTCCCGCCACATTTGCAGGATAGAGGATGCCTGAGTGCTTGGCCTCTCAACAATCCCCTGTCTCCTAGAGGTCGGAGACTGCGACTCTCTCAGGAAGGAAGCATCAAGCATGGAGACAGTGTGCAAACCCGCAAGAGCCATGAGTTCGGACTCACGATTTCTCCTCTCAATCGTGGTGATCATCTCCTCGGCCTGCCGGGCAGCCCACCTACTTAAAATGCGAGAATGGCGCCTTCGAGCAGCAGAAGACTCAGCTAAGTCATCCCCTTCGAGATCGGAACGTCTCCTCCGGCGAACAAGCTGATCGCCCTCTTCCTCATCAGCTTCCTGGTCACGCGCAGAACTACAGGAAGGCAAGGGCATACAATCATCCAAATGACCCCGCATCAACTCCTCCAATCCCCAGTGAAACTCAGCACAGGCATCATTATTCTCCTGCTTCTGTTGCCGCGGTTGGAAATCAGTCATGTTCCCAATCCCCCACCTATCCACCCAAACCAAAACACTCGATCACCTGTTAACCCCCTCCGCCAGGAAGATGAAACCGTCACGACATAGAAAATAGCCGTTCTGGATATCTAGAAACAAAGATCAAACAACTAAACCTACAACTACCAAACGATCCGAACCTCAAACCTATTCAAATTCTTATACAAGTACAAAGAATCCTAAATCAGCATTGAAGCTCATACAGATTAACATATTAAACACACTGCCCTAAACAGAGCAAGAAACAACTGACAAACTATCACCAGATTACAGTTGGCAAATCGATTGTTAAATCGAGTTATCAACAACGAAAAAAAATGAAATTACGACCAAATCAATAACGAAAAGAAACAACAGACAAAAGATGAAATATTCAGAACTACGAATAGATCAGAACTTCTAGGGCAACCGAGATCAAAGGATGAAAAAATGGACGTACCCCTGAAACTCACCGCTTCTCTCCCATCACTAGAAACAACAAATAGTTAAAGAAAAATAATTTAAAAAATAAATAAATAAAAAAGCCCTCACTGTGCAAGAAAAAAATTTCTGAAGAACGATTTCCTCCAGAATCAGAGAGAAGGAAGAAGCAAATGATGTAAGAAATATAAATACAGAAACCCAGAGAAAGAGACACAAAACAAGACGACGTTTTTATTTCTCAATTTCTTTTTTCCCCCCTCTTTTCTTGCTGAAAGGCCCTGGAGAGAGAGTGAGAAAGAAGCGCTGAATGGAACACGTCATTATATTTTAATTTCCATAATATCCACATCATATTTCTCGACAAGCCCTGGGAAAGCGCCATGTGGCACTCTCACTCTTTTTTCACTAAATTTACGAAATTACCACCCCTCAGTTCCTTCGGTTCTTTGTATCCATACAAAACCCCACCTCCTGTGGGACCCAATTCTTTGGAGCAATCAGATAATCAGGATTGAATGATATCCATCTCAAAAATTCAATGCCTGAATTAGTGGGGAGCATAAACATCATTTACCGTACTAAGCATCACATTAGATCGCACCCTTTTAGGGTTTTTTGAGGTTTTCTTTTATGAAATTTTGGAAAATAAAAAAAATCTAATGGCTATAGTTTATTGTGCACACATATTAATATATTGGTATATATTTACGGTAGATAACAGTCACTGGATTTCCTCATACTGGCATGAGAGGCATGAGAGGATTTGAATCCGAAATTTTGTTTGAGACCTTTGTGTTTAAATGATGGATGATGAATTTGGGATGTAAATAGATCGAATGGGATACATCACTGTCTGAACTCGAGTTTGTCTGTCAATTTGAATGAAATCTGGCAAATGTATAAAAACCAAATTCGAATTTGAATTTTAAATGAATATCTAATTAAAATCCAATTTGAATCCAAAAAATATAATTAAAATACAAATTGCAAAGAAAAGGAAAGAAAAATCCTAATTTAAAACAAATTTATAGACAACATTAAATGACTATATAAACATTAATGCTATATGCATCTTAATACTTGGTTAAATGGAGCGGATATAATCATATCCGTTTGACTGATATCCGAATTTGATTGTTGGAATTCGATTTTTCCTAAATGGATACGAATTCAAATCAAATTCAAATTTTTAGCTATCTATTTACATCCTTAATAATGATTGCAATTTTGAGGGTTTTTTTTTTTTATTTTTATGAAATTTTGTTAGAGACTTTTGTGTTCGAATGATATAGATGATGAATTTGGGATGTAAACGGATCGAATGGATACATCACTGTCTGAATTCGAATTTGTCTATTAATTATTCTATTTGAATGAAATCTAGCAAATGTATAAAAACTAAATTCGAATTCAAATTTGAATTTTAAATGAATATCCAGTTAAAATCTTATTTGAATCTAAAAAATGAAATTAGAATACAAATTGCAAATAAAAGGAAAGAAAAATCCTAATTTAAAACAAATATATAGACATTATTAAATGACTATATAAACATTAATGTTATATGTGTCTTAACACTTGGCTAAATGCAATGGATGTAATTATATCCATTTGACTGATATCCGAATCTGATTATTCGAATTCGATTTCCCTAACCGGATGTGAATTCAAATCCAATTTGAATTTTCAATTATCCATTTACATCGTTAATAATGATTTCCCTGGGTAATTGGATACATATCCTGATCTAACTAAAAGAAATGAACCGTTGAATGTAGTCTTTTAGATCAAATCTATTCCATTATAAGTATCTCTGTAATGGGATCCTCTAATCAAGATCATTCAATGAGTGGGCCATGAGTTCTTAATCAACATATAGTGATTGTTTTTGCATATTGCTTGTTGAGATTGGTTTGGTGGGTGACTTCTAAAATGCTTTGATTAAGTAATGGGTAATGGACCTACACACTAGCGGTGTATAATGAAATCTACACGGCGGACCTTTATTAATCGTTAGATGAGATGGAAGTATATTAGCTGATGGAGAAAATGGAATTTAGCAGTGGAAGGAAGGGAGAAGAGAGAGAGAGAGAGAGAGAGATGCAAAGAAGGAATTGAAACACGTGTGGGTTGCAGTCGATTCGGTAGTGAAGTGAGTTTGTGTCGTTGAGAATTAAACCATCACATCCGATTTGTCAATTATGTGCTTGTGTGGGAGATTCTACAACACCCTGTCAATGTGTACATCATTTTTTCATAATTAAGGAATATAGAATTTACATGATAGTATTATTTAATGATATTTAATTATATATATACCAAGCCAACGAGAGCACGGAAGGGATATATATATATAAAAGCCAACATGTTAGAGAGAGAGAGAGAATGGAGTGTAGAGTTTTTCTCATAGGCTTAGTTTAATAGCAAAGGAACCGGAAAAGAGAAGTGAAATGAAGGGAAAGGATGGGGAGTGAGGGGAATTTTTTAATCCTTTTAGATTGTTTGGTTGTAAGATAAGTGAACTCAAATTAATTTAATACAATTATTTGGTCAAGTGTTTTCATGGGAAGACATTTCTCTCACACACTCAATCGAATAATTTACGAGCATAACTCATGGAAGGACATTCTCGTTATAGATGTCAATGGGTCTGTCTTAGTCGGGTTTAACTGGTCCCTACCAATTTAGTACCTTGCACCGTAATCGATATGTTTAATTAATTGGTCTTGATTTGTAAGACATTGAATCGTTTATATTTGGTTTGATCGATTTCAGTCCCTAATCGATATTATGTTACTCGGTTTAATCGATCTATTAATGTCCATAATCGATGATCCTATTCGGTCTTATGCTCAGTTATGCTATTCGGTCTTCTTTGTGTTGTTCAAACTTCAAACGACAAAGAAAGATTAAAGGGGAGAGAGAGACGGGGAGAGAGAGAGAGAGATAAGAAAAAAAGTTAAAAACCTAATGAACAAAGAAAGAAATGGGAAAGAGAAGAAGGAAGGAGAAATCAGAAATGGAAATCCACATATATCTAATGACTCTAATCGGTCTGTGATGGGTTGCTCATTAATCGGTCTGTTTGGTTGGGCCGTTGGGTTACACCTCTGCACCGTGAACGGTCAATTATTAATCAGTCGGAGTCTAAGCCCAACACGTCTATTACACAGTGCGGTTTTTTATCGATCGGTTCAGCTCGGAGGACACGGTGGGGATCAGAAATTGAATAGTTCTCAAAAAAAAAAAAAAAATTTTAGAGAGAAAATTAAGTTTCATAACTTAAAAAAAAAATTTAATATATCCATCATGGTTTGACCCTTGCATATGCAAACTGCATTTTTTTTTCTTTCTTGATTCTTATATATATATTAAAGGTCATGAAATGACATTCCTGCTGATAATGAACAACTTGGTAATGGGTCGTCTTCTGCTTGTCTTCTTCCCCCAAGGAGTTTAATTCGATGCAAATATCATATCCTTGTCTATGAACAACTCCAAATACCTTTGTGGTTGGAGCAATAGCTTATGTCTTCAAACATTTTCTCATCTCCAAATGAAACAGAAAATTAGAAATATAAAATGATTTGTCTATGATTGAATTCTATCTTTTAGAACTCAAAGTGATTGTCCAAATGAAGCACGATGAGAACAAAGAAATCAACTTTAAAGGCAGAATCAGGTTCTTCTCAGAATCAAATTGCAGAGATTGCGAAGCAGTTCAGTTCTTCTTCAGAGGGAGGATAAAATTGTTGAAATCATTATCAATGTTTATCTCACTACATAGAAGAAAATGATCGGTAGACTGAGCTTCAAAGAAAGAGCATCGCAAGGCCAATGGTTTCTATCAGGTTTTGATTGAGACTGTCGAGTTTTTAATTTTACTTGTCATTTTATTTGGGAAATAATAAGGGGAATGTTGAATATAAAGTGAAATTTATCTTACATGTAAAACATATTTCTTCAACAACCAAACATCCAAAAAATTTAACTTGAGAAATAAATTCCATTTTACATTAAATATTTGCATTCCTTAACAACCAAACAAAACCATAAATGTCTCTGGAAAGACATACAATTAGGGCTTTGGAGAATGAAAATAGAACATGTTTAGAACAAGAAAGAGAGGAATAGCATTGGCCACCATAAAAAAAAGGGGAAGTAGTTGTCTTACTCTTAACAGTAGTAGTTGGGGTGGGTTGGATTGTTGGACGGGCTTTTTCAGATGTTAAGGTTATTGATGCAAGCTAGGGTCTTATTCCCTACTTTTTCAAATGGATAAGCGTTTGAAAAAAAATAAAATAAAAGGAGGGGAAAGGTTCCCCAGAGGAGTCAGTAATGACTTTTGATGGGATGGGATGGGATGGGAGGAGCATTAAGGGGATTGGATTCGTACGTTGCGTGCCACTTATACAAGAAGTGATCCGATGGTCCAGGTGTAGAACGATTGATGCAAATTAAGGAAATACAAGATTGTTACAGGGGATTGGGCATCCTCTAAAACCCTTCCACAATCTGACAAAAATCCATCTATGCTCTCATCTTAAAATCTCTCTTGTTAAATTATTATGTATTTAAGGTTTCAATGAAAGTCATTCCAATCTTATACAGTTGTTATAAAATATAATAGAGAAGCCATAAATAATGAACATAAAGACATATCTGTCTGTGAAGAGATCGATTTCCATACACTCCAAGTCGCTCCAAGCTTTGATCAAAATCTCTTGATCACAGTCTTCCACAGTCTCCAGAAGATATCCTAACATCTCTTACTAATGGGTGCAGAGAGAACTTATTATTGTGACTGTGGGACTCTAACCCAGTATTTATAAAATACTGTTGTAACTCTAAAATCCTTCCCACAATAGAATTAGGGTTACCAAACCTATTTCATACCATGTGACAAATCAAACCAAATCAATTCTACCATGTTCATTTGACTCCCACTGAATTGACTAGTTTAGGTAATTAATTAAGCCTACATAAATCTAACAATCTCCCATTTGGGCTATATTAATTACAAAATCACCGTCAACCAGTGTGGCTATGGAATCCAATACACTAAAATATCACTAATTTTGAAACATCCATTAAGCTTTCCAATGTGAGCAACAACGAATAATACACCTCAACATATGTAAGAATCGTGCTCTGAAAACCCGATTTAACCATGGTTTACATTGTATCAGGTCTCCCAATCATAACCGGACCGGAAGGTGAGGCCGGATGACGAACCACGAGATCCAGGTATGAGAAACGATGTGTAAAAACATAAATTTTACATACCGATTTCAGTACCGGTTTCACTTATGTGCGACCGGTATGTGCAATAACGGTTGGAGATGGACTCCAGCGGGTCCCACACTCCGAGTCAAAATTTTGAAAAGTTTCTAACCATGGGAAACCTTCCTAGAACGGTCTCCCACTATATATATATATGCCTCCCAACCCTCTTATGATCCTTCCAAACCTTATCAAACCCTAGCTGTTTGGAAGAGATCTGAGAAAGAGCAAAGAGGGAGGAGACCGCTCAAGAAGAGGGATTTTTCGTTGGAAGAGCACGCCGCCATCCGACAAACATCGGTAAGTGCTCAACCCTCTTAGTAATGTTAGGATTTTGGATCGGAGCCGTGAAATGGTGCAACGATCCAAAATCCTAGAACCCCAAAAACCCTAGTTTCCATTAAGATCCAATCTAGGAATGATGCGACGTTATAGTCGAAACCTAGAAGGCTAAACGAATATTTGGACCTTAGAATGGTTTAGGAAAAACCCTAGAAACCAAGCTGATGACCGACGGGGGAGGGAGATCCGAGATCAGGCTCTCGGACCCAAACTGCTGGACCTAACTGCTGGACAATAAGTCCTGCGGTATTGGTCCTACGATGTATACCGCCAGACATACCGGCTGTCCAGCCGGTATAGCCCTGTGGTACATATCGCAGGACATACCGGCTAGACTGAAAGGTCCTACGATATGGGCCTTCGGTAAATACCGCAGGCGTATACCGGCCTCACTCTGAGTGAGACTGGTATACATACCGCAGGACATACCGGTACCGCGACTAGTATGTCTACCGAAGCCTGTTTGCTTGGCCAGACTTGGTTCTGACCAACTGTAACCCTAATAATTTAAATTCTAACCTATGAGTATGATTATGTAGGCCCTGTGATGCAGAGCGAACTTGTTATCACGCGTCAGGTAAGGGACAAGACCCCAAACCCTAATTAACCAAATAACAATAAATTGTTGTGATTCTTTTGTATCTGTGTTTATTATCTGATGTTTGTTCATTTTTACATGTCATTTTAGTTGTTAAATTATTATTATTTGTTCATGCATCTCATATGCTAGGATGTTGGTTATTTAGGCATGTGGATGTTTTTAGTTAGTGTGTGGAATGTGAAGGGGAATGGAGCCCTCGATATATCCTCACACTAACACCTTTTCATATCGTCGTCTACCTTAGCGGACTTGGTGCGAATAAGGTATCAGGGGGAGGACGTGGGATTGTGGTTCAACTTGCCCACCAGACTCGAGCCCTATCTCTATGTCGTAGGGAGCCGTGCTGGGGTAGGGCCATAGATACTGTACTGACATATAGGACTGGTTAGAAACAAAACTCACTTGTAAGCCCTTGCCAATAGGGGTTTAGGTATTGGTACGATGTAGGGTATCAGGGGGAAGACGCGGTAGTGTGGATTGTTGCCTGACCACCAGACTCTAGCTCTATCTCTATACCGGAGTGAGTGATGTGGGGCAATAGTTGTAGTGTAAATTGTTGCCTGACTGTTGGGTGTGCTCACACTTTCGTGCATGAAGATGCGGTGGCCGCCAAACCTTACCATAGTATTTTGCAAGTTATACCTGACCCAAATTGTAATGTTATCTCATGCATTTTGTATGTTGCATTGGTTTTGTACTTACTGAGCTAACTTGTGAGCTCACCCGAATATATGTATTCTTTCTTTCTAGATTTTGATGCAGGGTACATAGTTAATGACTTCATGATTGCCCCAGCGTACGGTACAATCACTGCCATTGACTCACAAACAGTAGAGGACGAGCATGACGCATCATGCGAGTGCTCATTCTATGTTTTCCTTTAGAGATGGTTTAATTTAAAACAATACTTTGTAATATTTTATTATTTAAGTTTGTGAATAATAGAATAATTTGGATAATTATTTTATTTACAATATAGAGCTCAGTTCATTTATTTATTAATTCCGCTGCTATTTATTATTCTCTGATTATGTTAGACTGCTTGGAATGGTTTGTTGACACGGTCTATTGAGATCCTGATGTGAACCATGGATTGGAAACGATTCACTCACACTTCTAATTCAGCCGAAATTGAGGTCTGACAACTTGGTATCAAAGCACCTAGGCTCTGTCCAGCTAACCATTCTGCATCTAACTATGTCCAATGAACTGAGTTAGGAAAATTAAAAACTTTAATAAAAATACACTATAAGCTTGTTTGATGCCTAAGACTTAAAAGAAGATGCATAATATACTATTAAGGAAAGATAAATTTTAAGCACTGAAGTTTTTTGAAGAAAATCAATTAACTCTTTAACAACATGAACATAAATAAATACAAAGTGTACGACAGAGTACAGTCCACAAGTTAGACAGTTACTCTGTAAACAAAATGAACCACATATAAATAAAAATAAAATTAGATCAGACTATGGTGGAGTTGTGGGCCTGGGTGGTATCGGATCTGCGATATCATAATCATGCTCGTACGCCTCTCTAAGCCAATGAACCTTGTCCTGCGTGACCCATAGGCTACGAGCTAGACGCCCCAAGTCCTGACTCATCTCCTACTGAGCATCTCAGATCTCCATGAGCATGCTCATCACTGTATTTGGAGGAGGCTGAGATGGTCCTGCAACCGGAGAAGACTGGGGTGCAGGTGCAGGGATGTCCTCCATGTGTGCATCCCCATCACTTCCTACCTCGCCACGCTGCTCTGGCTGGCTGCCGGGCTTCTTGGCCGCGACTGCTATCGTCTGGCTTCTAGGTGGAAGAGGACGAGCCTGAAGCTCCTCATCACTAAGCTTTAAATCATCCATCTGCATCTTATAGATGGCCTCAACATCTATGTCAGAACTCATAGTGACCTCAAAAGCTGGCTCTCTACGCCTGTCCACACCTAAGCGGTGCAACAACACTGTAATCAACCTACCATATGGGAAATTCCCTGTTACATCGGGCCTAGCAGCATGAATCATGGTACGGATGATCAGGTAAGGTAGGCAGACTCGGTGCCTGGTAGTAACATAGTAGGTGATGTACTGAGTCAATTGGGACACCTCTCCATAGTGACTGTAAGACCCGTACTCCGTAAACCCGGTCTAAACCTTGGTTTATGTTGTGACAGGTCTTTCGATCATCACCGGGCCAGACGGGACAAGCGGATGACAAACAGGTATGAAATCGGACCAAAGACGACCAAATAGTCATCATTTTATGTTGACCGATCGATGGTATCGGTCTTGGTACCGGTTGACCGGTATGGCTTGCGCAGCTAAGTGCGGGGATCTGGAAATTGGTCTCTGCGGGTCCCATTTTTCTGATTTCGAATCCTAGAAGTTTCCTAATCCTAGTAGGGTTACTAAACCCTATTTTTAGCCTATAAATACACCCTTAAGCCTCCTCAAATCCTTTCCATTGTCTCTCGCAAACCCTAGGGAAAAGAAAGAGGTTGGAAAGGAGAAGGAGCTAGGAAAAAGAAGAAGGTGCCGCCATTACCGTTCGACGAAGCTCACGCTACGCCAGTCAACGGTAAGTGTTTTAACTATTCTTCTTATCCTATATTAGTTGTGTGGGTGGATCAATACCATGCAAAGTAGGTATTGATCTAAAACCCTAAATTGGCCAATAAACCCTAAGTTGCCGTCAAACCCTAGATTCGAGTTTTGAGATGATATTCATCGAAACTAGACTCGAATGAGTTGGGGATAACTCTAACTCAAAGATTAGACTTAGAATGGATAGGTGCAACCTTGGAAATCCATGGAGGATGATCGACGGTAGTCGAAAAACCCATGTATGGTCTTCCGGAGACATACCGGTCGACTATACCGGTTGCACACAGTGCGACCGGTATGTTGTCACCGGTATCCCTCAGGAGGCTGGTCTGTGGGGACCGGCTGACCATACCGGTCGCCAGTCTTCCCACAGAGCTGCGACTGGTATATGCCACCGGTCAGCTCTGTGAAGGTATTTTGTAACCGTGTTGGTTTTCGACCAACATGAAACCTTAAGAAAAATATTCTAATGAAACCCTAATAATGTTGTAGGACTTTGTGACATATTGTTTGGATCTTGCGACGTAGAGCAAGTTATCGAACGAGCGTCAGGTAAGGGAATCTGACCTAAACCTAATAATTAATGGACAGTAAATTGTTGTTAATCACCTGATTATATGAGATGTGTTGTTTGTGCATATTCACATGCCATCCTTTACTTTCGGTTATTATTACTGTTCATGCATTGACAGGATGTGATTGTTAGGCATGTGATTGTTTTCGTTAGTGTGTGGAGTGGGACATGTGCCTGGGATCGCTCTTCACATTAGCACATTTTGTAGTATTCTGTCTTAACATGCTTGGTACGGGTGGGGCATCAGGGGAAGGTCGTGGTACGATGGTCTCCGATATTGATGTTGGCCTGACCTTGGTTATGTGGCACTGTGGTTTCCGAGTCGACGATGGCTTGTCCACGATGCTTTAGCTCTATCTCTATGCCATAGGGAGTTATGTTGGGATAGGGTCTACCTGCGTATTGTTTTTATCCTAGTGAGTTGGTTGCGAATAGGGCATCAGGGGAGGTGTGGGAATGCCCTAGCTCTATCTCTATGCCGTTGACGGCTGTGCTGGGATAGAGCGTATATTGATGACATATAGGATTGGTTAGTTGCGAGCCCAGTTTACGAGCCCTGGCCAGTAGGGGCTTAGGTACTGGTATGGGTAGAGTATCTTAGCTCTATCTCTATTCCATGATGGTTGCATGTGGGCCAATGAAGGTGTGAACCATGAGGTGCCACACACTCGTGTATAGAGATGCGGGGGCCACCAAACCTTTCTATAGCACATTGCAAACTTAAAACCAGATCACAACATAAAATGATTGTTACTCATGCATAATATTGTAAAACTGTCTGATTGTCTTACTGAGCTATGTTGTGAGTTCACCCTTTGTGTACACATTGTTTTAGATGTTGATGCAGGTTATACTGTTGACGACTATGTGAACGCTCTGGCGTATGGTGACGTTGCTGCTTTGAGTGTACAGGCAGGAGAGGACGAGCATGACGTTTCATGCGAGTGCCCTTTCTGCGTGTACCTTTGATCGGATTTTATTTATTTCTTTCATTTATTTTCGGTTGGATTAAATGAATGTATGGATATTATTCTACGTGTTTGAATTTGGATAATTGGATATTTATTTAAGTTGTCAATAGATACTCAGTTCATTTTATTTAAAGTCTTCCGCTGTATATTTACATTCTGATTGTGGTTACGTGTAATGGTTTGTATGAGTGGACACGGCCTATTCGAGATCCTGGTGTGAACCCTTGGTTCAATGACGGTTTACTCACACCATTCTGGTTGGATCAAAATTGGGGTGTGACAACTTGGTATCAGAGCCCTCGGGCTCTGTCCAACAGACCATATTGCACCTAACTAAGTCGATGAACTGAGTTAGGAAATATTAAAAAATTTTAATACAAACACACCCTAAGCATTGTTTGATACCTGAGACTGATTAAGAAAGAGAATAATGTACTATTCTAAATATGGAACTTAACATGTGCACATACACTAGTTAGGTGAAACATAAATCTTTCATTAAACAAGAATAGTGCTACAGGGTACAGTCCACAAACCGGACAGTTACCCTGATATATAAATAGTCATATGCAAAAGAGAAGAAAATAAAGAGGGACAATCATGGGGTAGGGGGCCTGGGAGGAATAGGGTCTGCTATATCATAGTCTCGCTCGTAAGCAGCCCTGAGCCAGTGCACCTGATCCTGTGTGACCCTGAGACTGCGAGCCAACTGCGCCAAGTCGCGGCTCATCTCACGCTAAGTGTCCCTGATCTCCATAATCATACCCATCAAGGTGTCGGAGGGAGGCTGAGATGGACCAACGGTAGAGGTAGATGGTGGTGCTGCTGGTGTAGGCTGTGGAGCTGGCACTGGTACACCCTCGGCCCTATCCTCGTCATCAGGCCAGGATGCGCCTAGAGGAAGAACAGGTCGAGCAAGACCATGTTAGAGAGCCAAGTCCGGAAGTGGAGGAGGAACAGGTTCCAGAAGTACCAACAAATTTACCTGGACCACCTCACAGGGATTCAGAGATCATTGTTACAAACCTGGTCTATCAGATGCAAGCTCAACAGAAGGAGTTCCTGAGCGAGGTACTGAAGATGCTCAGGCCAACAGGTTCTGTTCCCACTGGAGATACGCCTGAGTCTGGAGAGAAAATGTCTTCACAACCGATGCAGGGTAGCCCAAGACCGATGGGCCAAGCACAGAATGTACCACCACCGCCTCGGTTTCCGTCGCCTTCTGTTTACCCGGGAGCTTATCCGTATCCACCACCATGGTACGGAGCAGACACGCAGGGACAGCATGATCTGAGTAGGGCGGTGTATAGATTCCTGAAGTTGAAGCCTTCATCATTCACTGGTAGAACGGGGGAACCATTGTGGCCAGCACAGTGGGTTGCGGAGATGGAGAAGAATTTCCGTCTGATGACATGTACAGAAGAGGAAAAAGTTTTATTTGCTACTCACATGCTGAGAGAAGATGCAAATGCTTGGTGGAACTCTACATGGGCATATCTGGAGACTAAGTATACACTGGTGGGTTGGGAAGTGTTTAAAGCTGCCTTTTCGATAAATATTTTCCGAAGAGTTTCAGAGATCAAATGGAGAAGGAGTTCCTCAACCTACAACAATCTCAGTCGACCGTGGATGCTTATCAGTAGAGGTACGAAGAGTTATTTTTCTTCGCACCAGCAAGTATGCAAGAAGAAGAGACCAAGACACGTAGGTTCACCATGGGACTACGTGGAAGCATCAGAGAGCACCTACTGGGTTTGGACAAGAAGATCTACAATGAGGCTGTCAAGGTTGCGAGGGTGATAGAGTCCAGTCAGAGGGACAACTTCTTTGCTCAGAACAGGGGAGTGAAGAGACCTGCTAGTGAGAGTTCGGGTGGCGGTAATACTAGACCATTCCGCCCATACAGGGCTTCGACCGCTGCGGTGCCTGCAAGGAACAATGCGGCACCACCTATGCCACCGAATGCCGGATATAACCCGAATATAAAGTGTTTTAACTGCCAGCAAGTGGGTCATATTGCAAGGACCTGCACTCTACCTAAGAAGCAACCGCCCCAGCAAGGAAGAGTTTATGCGGTCACCACTGAAGAGGCAGCTGCATCACCTGATGTGGTCACTGGTACGACTCTATCCCTTACTATTTGGCTTACTAATTTTCATTATGTGTATGCGCATGTAGAACTAAGGGATAACGATAAAAATTTCAGTAATTGTAAATGTAGCTGGTATACCCGCCAGAGTATTATTTGACTCTGGGGCCACGCACTCCTTTGTTTCTATTTCTTTTGGGAAGCGAATGGAGTTACCAATCAAGCATTTGAACCCAAGCTTGATAGTTCGCTCCCCACTAGGAGTCGAAGTGGCTTTGACCGAATATTATGGACCATGTACTGTATGTATTGAGGGCCGAGACTTAGAAGCAAGCCTAGTACTACTTGAGATGGCAGACTTTGATGTCATTTTGGGAATGGATTGGCTAGGCCGTCATTCAGCCGTCCTTTTATGTGGTGAAAGGAAGCTTGTGCTTACTGACAAAGAGGGAAGGGAGTATAGTTTCGCTGGGATCAGACTATCTAGGAAGCGGAAGCTGATTCTCTCTGCCCTAAAAGCCAAGCGATGCTTAGAGAAAGGGGGAGTGGGGTATCTAGTATTTGTAGTCGACATCACGGCAGAGTCACTCAAGATGGAAGATATAGATGTGGTTCGAGAGTTCCCAGATGTATTTCCAGAGGAGCTTCCAGGTCTACCGTCGGACAGGGCTACAGAGTTTGTAATAGACCTTATGCCAGGTTCGGCGCCGGTGTCCAAAGCACCATACAGGATGGCCCCTACCGAGTTAAAGGAGTTGAAGACCCAGTTACAAGAATTGTTGGATAAGGGCTTCATACGACCTAGCATATCACCTTGGGGAGCACCGGTATTATTTGTCAAGAAGAAAGACGGAAGTGTAAGGCTATGCATTGACTACCGTGAGCTGAACAAGTTAACGATCAAGAATCGGTATCCTTTGCCTAGGATCGACGATTTGTTCGATCAGTTGCAGGGTGCAAAGGTTTTCTCGATGATTGATCTCCGATCGGGGTATCACCAACTGAAGATCAAGGCCGGAGATATTCCGAAGACTGCTTTCAGGACGAGGTATGGGCATTATGAGTTCCTAGTTATGTCTTTCGGGTTGACCAATGCTCCAGCATCGTTTATGGAACTGATGAACCGAGTGTTTCATGATATGTTGGACACTTCGGTCATCGTATTCATCGATGACATATTGATCTACTCTAAGGACATGGAGACTCATACAACACATTTAAGGGCAGCCCTACAACGGCTGAGACAGGAGAAGCTTTATGCCAAGTTCCAGAAATGCGAGTTTTGGCTGAAGGAAGTGGCTTTCTTGGGCCATGTTGTATCTGAAGACGGTATCAAGGTTGATCCAAGTAAGATAGCTGCTATAGTAGGATGGGAAGCACCAAAATCTGTTGCGGAGATTCGTAGTTTTCTTGGGTTGGCTGGTTATTATAGAAGATTCCTGGAAGATTACCCCAGGATCGCTGTTCCACTCACCAGATTGACCAAGAAGGGAGAGAAATTTATATGGACAGAGGAGTGTGAGAAGTGCTTTCAGACTTTGAAGTCAAGACTAGTCTCTGCACCTATCTTGACCATTCCAGAACCAAGCGTACCGTTTACTTTATATACGGATGCTTCAGGGTTGGGTATCGGGTGTGTATTGATGCAAGGAGAACAGGTGATTGCTTACGCATCAAGACAGTTAAAGGAGCATGAAAAGAACTATCCTACGCATGATTTGGAGTTAGCAGTGGTTATACATGCAATCAAGACTTGGAGACACTACTTGTACGGTGAGAAGTTTCAGATCAAGTCAGATCACAAGAGCTTAACTTATCTTTTCACTCAGAAGGATCTGAATATGAGAAATAGGAGATGACTGGAATTGTTGAAAGATTATGACTGTGACATCCAGTACCATCCGGGTAAAGCAAATGTGGTGGCCGACGCCTTAAGCAGGAAGTGGGCATCGAAACCTGAGGCTGGACCAGGTACAAATGCTGCATTATGTGCCACAACTTCAAGTTCAATCGAAGGTGATGAAGAGTTTATTATAGAGACTGTGGAAGATCCAGTTGAGCAAGGCTTAATTCATAAGTTCACTATGATGTTCGCAGCTTTGAAGATCTCACCGGATCTAGTTGATGAAGTCAAGGTAGCAATCCTACAGGATCCTCATCTCAAGACAGTGCAAGAAGACTTAGAGAAGGGTACAAGCAATCCTGATTTTACCTTGGATTCAGACAAGGTACTCAGGTATCGTGGACGGTTATGTATACCTGAGAGCGAAGATTGTGATATCAGAGACCGAGTTATGACTAAAGCTCATTACACCCCATATTCGGTACATCCAGGAAGTACCAAAATGTACCATGATCTAAGAAGACTATATTGGTGGAGGGGTATGAAAGCAGATATAGCTCGTTTTGTGTTCCAGTGTCTGAATTGTCAACAAGTGGAAGCAGAAAGGCAGAGACCCACAGGTTTACTACAGCCATTATCGGAACCTGCGTGGAAGTGGGATTGCATTACCATGGATTTTGTTACTGGCCTACCTTTGACACCAAGGTCAGTGGATGCAGTTTGGGTTATAGTTGACCGACTCACCAAGACAGCTCGATTTATTGCGGTTAGACCTCAGTATACCATGGAGAAACTGGCCAAGTTATATGTTGATAATATAGTCAGACTTCATGGCGTTCCAGAGAGTATAGTATCTGACAGAAATCTCCGTTTTACATCAAAGTTCTGGGAAGGATTACAGAAAGCTATGGGAACTAAGTTGAAGTTCAGCACAACTTTCCACCCTCAGACGGACGGACAGTCAGAGCGAACTATTCAAATCTTGGAAGATATGCTCCGAGCTTGTGCAATAGATTTCAAGGGAGCTTGGGATGAGAAGCTATCACTTATCGAGTTCGCTTACAACAACAGTTATCAGGTTACAATTCAGATGACCCCATATGAAGCAATCTATGGGAAGAAGTGTCGTACACCTCTGTTATGGAACGAGGTGGGAGAAAGAAGAATTGTAGGACCGGAGTTTGTTGAAGAAACTTACCGAGTAATTGACCAAATCAAAGAGAGAGTAAAGACGGCTCAAGTCCGACAGAAGCACTATGCGGATAATCGACGTCGAGATCTGGAGTTTGCAGTGGGTGACAAGGTATTCTTGAAGGTATCACCGGTGCGAGGTCTGAAACAGTTTGGTAAGAAGGGGAAGCTTTGCCCCAGGTATGTGGGACCGTATGAGATATTGACCCGACGTGGTAATGTAGCATATCAATTGGCTCTACCACCATTTATGTCCAGTGTTCATAATGTGTTCCATGTATCATTACTGAAGAAGTATGTCAGAGATTCATCGCACATTTTGACCGCTGATCCCCCAGACTTGACTGCAGACTTAACATTCGAAGTGGTGCCTGTGATGCTCTCAAATCGAAAGGTACAACAACTTCGAATCAAGGATATCCATTATGTGAAGGTGCATTGGAGAAGCCAAAATGTGGAGGAAATTACTTGGGAAGAAGAGAGCGCGATGAGGAAGGAGTACCCTAACCTTTTCGACGATCAAGGTACGTTCAAATTTCGAGGCCGAAATTTCTTTTAAGGGTGGGGGAGTTGTGAAACCTACATGCAAATTTTGGGGACGAAATTTCTTTTAAGGGTAGGGGAGTTGTAAGACCCGTACTCTGTAAACCCGGTCTAAACCTTGGTTTTATGTCGTGACAGGTCTTCCGATCATCACCGGGCCAGACGGGACAAGCGGATGACAAACAGGTATGAAATCGGACCAAAGACGACCAAATAGTCATCATTTTATGTTGACCGGTCGATGGTACCGGTCTTGGTACCGGTCGACCGGTATGGCTTGCGCAGCTAAGTGCGGGGATCTGGAAATTGGTCTCTGCGGGTCCCATTTTCCTGATTTCGAATCCTAGAAGTTTCCTAATCCTAGTAGGGTTACTAAACCCTATTTTTAGCCTATAAATACACCCTTAAGCCTCCTCAAATCCTTTCCATTGTCTCTCGCAAACCCTAGGGAAAAGAAAGAGGTTGGAAAGGAGAAGGAGCTAGGAAGAAGAAGAATGTGCCGCCATTACCGTTCGACGAAGCTCACGCTACGCCAGTCAACGGTAAGTGTTTTAACTATTCTTCTTATCCTATGTTAGTTGTGTGGGTGGATCAATACCATGCAAAGTAGGTATTGATCTAAAACCCTAAATTGGCCAATAAATCCTAAGTTGCCGTCAAACCCTAAATTCGAGTTTCGAGATGATATTCATCGAAACTAGACTCGAATGAGTTGGAGATAACTCTAACTCAAAGATTAGACTTAGAATGGATAGGTGAAACCTTGGAAATCCATGGAGGATGATCGACGGCAGTCGAAAAACCCATGTATGGTCTTCCGGAGACATACCGATCGACTATACCGGTTGCACACAGTGCGACCGGTATGTTGCCACCGGTATCCCTCGGGAGGCTGGTCTGTGGGGACCGGCTGACCATACCGGCCGCCAGTCTTCCCACAGAGCTGTGACTGGTATATTCCACCGGTCAGCTCTGTGAGGGTATTTTTTAACCGTGTTGGTTTTCGACCAACATGAAACCTTAAGAAAAATATTCTAATGAAACCCTAATAATGTTGTAGGACTTTGTGACATATCGTTTGGATCTTGCGACGTGGAGCAAGTTATTCGAACGAGCGTCAGGTAAGGGAATCTGACCTAAACCTAATAATTAATGGATAGTAAATTGTTGTTAATCACCTGATTATATGAGATGTGTTGTTTGTGCATATTCACATGCCATCCTTTACTTTCGGTTATTATTACTGTTCATGCATTGATAGGATGTGATTGTTTTCGTTAGTGTGTGGAGTGGGGCATGGGCCTGGGATCGCTCTTCACATTAGCACCTTTTGTAGTATTCTGTCTTAACATGCTTGGTACGGGTGGGGTATCAGGGGAAGGTCGTGGTACGGTGGTCTCCGATATTGATGTTGGCCCGGCCATTGTTATGTGGCACTGTGGTTCCCGAGTCGACGCTGGCTTGTCCACGATGCTTTAGCTCTATCTCTATGCCGTAGGGAGTTATGTTGGGATAGAGTCTACCTGCGTATTGTTTCTATCCTAGTGAATTGGTTGCGGATAGGGCATCAGGGGAGGTGTGGGAATGCCTTAGCTCTATCTCTATGCCGTAGACGGCTGTGCTGGGATAGAGCGTACATTGATGACATATAGGATTGGTTAGTTGCGAGCCCAGTTTGCGAGCCCTGGCCAGTAGGGGCTTAGGTACTGGTATGGGTAGAGTATCAGGGGAGGTACGTGGGTATCTTAGCTTTATCTCTATTCCATGATGGGTGCATGTGGGCCAATGGGGGTGTGAACCATGAGGTGCCACACCCTCGTGTATAGAGGTGCGGGGGCCACCAAACATTTCTATAGCACATTGCAAACTTAAAACCAGACCACAGCATAAAATGATTGTTACTCATGCATAATATTGTGAAACTGTCTGATTGTCTTACTGAGCTGTGTTGTGAGCTCACCCTTTGTGTACACATTGTTTTAGATGTTGATGCAGGTTATACTGTTGATGACTATGTGAACGCTCCGGCGTATGGTAACGTTGCTGCTTTGAGTGTACAGGCAGGAGAGGACGAGCATGACGCTTCATGCGAGTGCCTTTTCTGCGTATACCTTTGATCGGATTTTATTTATTTCTTTCATTTATTTTTGGTTGGATTAAATGGATGTATGGATATTATTTTACGTGTTTGAATTTGGATAATTGGATATTTATTTAAGTTTTCAATAGATACTCAGTTCATTTTATTTAAAGTCTTCCGCTGTATATTTACATTCTGATTGTGGTTACGTGTAATGGTTTGTATGAGTGGACACGGCCTATTCGAGATCCTGGTGTAAACCGTTGGTTCAATGACGGTTCACTCACACCATTCTGGTTGGATCAGAATTGGGGTGTGACAGTGACCACTCTAGGGAACGATGTCATGCTGTATAATACGACAGTATAAGCGAGGCACGGGACGAAGGTTCGCAGCTAACATGATACTGCCTGGTAAAAAAATCTGTTCAGCAAT
The DNA here is from genome assembly GCA_028583415.1 of Protea cynaroides. Classification (NCBI taxonomy): domain Eukaryota; kingdom Viridiplantae; phylum Streptophyta; class Magnoliopsida; order Proteales; family Proteaceae; genus Protea; species Protea cynaroides. Next base: position 23,316,297 of record CM053266.1, read on the forward strand.
GACTACTCTCATGTCCTCAGTAAGGTACCCTTTGGCTCTAGGAGGACAGTAGATAAGTTCCCCGTCATCTGGAATCTCGAGAAGCGTAGCCAACTCAGTCGTATTAAAGGAGACCATCACTCCTTTCACGTAGCTAGTAATCCGAAGATCCCTAGCATGTTTCCAGTCGTTCGGATTCCCTTCTACCTCCAGATTTGTAAAGAATAGTTTTACCAAATTGGGATGAGTGGTCTCTTTGTACTGAATAATGGGCAACCAGTCCATCGCCCCAAAGGCGGCCTCAACATCGAAGCGGTGCAGGTTTTCCAAGTTCACAAAACGACCAGATTCAATACGTTTAACTCGAAACCATGAAAGGCACGCCGCTGCAGCCTCTGACCGAAAAAATCTCTCATCATAGAGCCATGGAGGAGGATGTGGCCTGTGCATACCCGGCGCAAAAGATCGTTTACCCGCCCCACGATGTCTAGACATGTTGCAAATTGTTGAACAAAGGAAAATATGATAAAGTTAGGAAAGAAATTCAGGGACAGAAAACTCTGAAGAAAATGAAGAGAGGGAAAATGGGGAAGAACTTAATCCTCTCAGTGAAAGAGGAAATCAGGTGAGTGATAATGAGGAGTCTCCACTGCCGGGTCAGACACACACAAACTCTAAGACCCTAATGGCAAATTTGGTCACCCACATGGAGGCACAGCAGAAGAAATTCTTCGACGAAATGTTGAAGATGTTAAGGCCACTTGGGCCTGTACCAACACAAGAAAATACGGTACCAGTGGGGGTTAGCACAGCTGCTGAGGGACAACAACAACCGAACCAACACTACACGTTTCCCCAGCCGGTTACAGGGACACCCACCCCTAACCAGGATCAGGGTGGATATCAGGGTCCGTATCAGGGTGCATATTATGGTGGAAATTAGGGAGTAAATCAGAGTGGCTACTCATATCAACCGCAATGGTATGGTAAGACAGTGTATGGACAAGCACCCTATGGACAGTCACCTTATCGACAGAGTAGTCTCTCTAGAGCGGTGGATGGATTTCTAAAGTTAAAGCCACCAACTTTTACAGGAAAGTCAGGGAAACCACTGTGGCCAGCACAGTGGATAGCCGAGATGGAAAAGAACTACCGTCTACTGGAGTGTTCTGATGAGGAGAAAGTGTTATATGCCACCCACATACTGAAGGAAGAAGTCAATGGATGGTGGAACTCAACCAGAGCGTATCTGGAAACAAAGCACCAGATAATCACTTGGCCTATATTCAAAGAGACTTTTTTTGAAAAAATATTTTCCAAGGAGTTTCCAAGACCAGATAGAGAAGGAGTTCCTCAATCTGCAACAGTCTCAGATGACCGTAGAGGCATACCAACAGAGGTATGAGGAGTTGTTTTTTTTTGCTCCAACCAGTATGCAGGAGGAAGAAACTAAGACCCGTCGCTACACAATGGGTCTTCGGGGTGTTCTAAGAGAACATGTGTTGGGGCGAGGACTGAAGATCTATAATGAAGTTGTACAGGTGGTTCGAGTCATTGAAGCAAGACAGAGAGATAAATTCTTTGCACAGAATAGGGGTTTGAAGAGGCCTAACCCTGAGGTCCAAGGCGAAAAAAACAACAGACCATATCGTCCATTCAGGCCACCAGCTAGCACAGTGCACCCAGACCTATTCTTGCAGTGACACAACAGGCAACGGGACAGAACAGCAGTGTGAAGTGCTTCAATTGTCAACAGGTGGGACACTATGCTAGAGCATGCCCATTGCCAAAGAGGGAACCGTAGCAAGGTAAAGTTTATGTCGTTACTACAGAGGAAGCAGCCGCATCACCTGATGTAGTTACTGGTATGATTCTATGCTTACTCCTTAGTTACTGCATTAATTGTTTGAGAATATAAAACTAAAGGAAAAATTTAAAAACCTCAGGTACAGTAAATATATCAAGGGTACCCGCTAGAGTCCTATTTGACTCTGGGGCCACCCATTCCTTTGTATCAGTATCATTCGGGAAAAGACTAGATCAACCCATCAAGACTTTGGAACCAAGTTTGTTAGTTAGATCCCCCATGGGAATAGAAGTAGTATTAGAAGAGTATTATGGGCCTTGCCTAGTACATATTGAAGAACGAGAGTTGGAAGCCAATTTAGTCCAGCTGGAGATATCAGATTCGATGTCATTCTGGGAATGGACTGGTTATCTCAGCATTCAGCAAGCCTGTTATGTGTTGAAAAGAAGTTAGTTTTCAAGGACAGTGAAGGAACGGAGTTCAACTTTAAAGGGACTAAGTTGCCTAGAAAAAGAAAGCTTATACTCTTAGACCTAAAAGCAAGGAAGTGCTTAGAGAAAGGGGGAGTAGGATACCTCGTATCAGTTGTGGATGTGACCGCAAACTTGCCAAAAATGGAAGAAATCGAGGTAGTACAGGAATTTCCTGATGTGTTTCCAGAAGACCTACCTGGATTACCACTAGATAGGGCGACAAAGTTTGTGATAGACCTCCTACCAGGGGTAGCACCTGTGTCTAAGGCACCCTACAGGATGGCTCCTACAGAGTTGAAGGAGTTAAAAACCCAACTGCAAGAATTATTAGACAAGGGCTTCATAAGGCTGAGTATCTCACCTTGGGGAGCACCAGTGCTATTTGTCAACAAGAAGGATGGTAGCGTACATCTTTGTATGGACTATCGAGAGTTGCACAAGCTCACCATCAAGAACAGGTACCCGCTACCTAGAATAGACGACTTGTTTGATCAACTACATGGGTTAAGTGTATTCTCAAAGATTGATCTGAGGTCAGGGTATCATCAACTCAAGATCAAGGAGGCAGACATTCCCAAGACAGCTTTCAGAACAAGATATGGACACTATGAGTTCCTTGTGATGTCTTTTGGGTTGGCCAATGCACCTGCATCATTTATGGAGCTAATGAACCGAGTGTTCCATGACATGTTGGACACATCGGTTATAGTATTCATAGATGATATTTTAGTATACTCCAAAGACAAGGAGGCGCATGCAATACACTTAAGAGCGGCATTACAAAGACTAAGAAGAGAGAAGCTCTATGCAAAGTTCAAAAAATGTGAATTTTGGCTAGACGAAGTGGCCTTCTTGGGTCACGTGGTATCTGCGAAAGGAATTAAGGTGGATCCCAGCAAAATTTCAGCCATAGTAGGATGGGAGGCGCCGAAGACAGTTGTTGAAATTCGTAGCTTCCTGGGCTTAGCTAGATATTATAGAAGGTTTGTGGAAGATTATTCCAAGATTGTCGTTCCACTCACCAGGTTGACAAAGAAGGGGAAGAAGTTCGTATGGACCGAAGAATGTGAGAAATACTTCCAAACACTGAAGTCAAGACTGGTTTCAGCACCTATATTGACTATCCCTACTCCAGGCCTTCCATTCACACTGTATACAGATGCTTCAGGTTTGGGACTGGGATGTGTGCTGATGCAAGGAGAACAGGTGATCGCCTATGCATCAAGACAACTGAAGGAGCATGAGAAGAACTACCCTATTCATGATCTAAAATTGGCAGCAGTCATTCATGCTATCAAGACTTGGAGGCATTACCTGTATGGTGAGAAATTTTAGATTAAGTCTGACCACAAAAGCCTGACATATCTTTTCACCCAAAAGGACCTGAACATGAGGCAGAGGAGGTGGTTAGAACTACTCAAGGACTACGACTGTGACATTCAGTACCATCCTAGTAAAGCGAATATTGTAGCTGATGCTCTGAGTAGGAAATGGGCATCGAACCCCGAAGTAGGCCCAAGTACAAATGCAACTTTGTGTGTTGCAGTTTCTGACTCATCAGAGAATGAAAAACAACTCTTAATAAAGTCAGCAGATGACCCAGTGGAGGAAGGGTTGATACACAAGTTCACTCTTATGTTTGAAGCACTGAAATTTTACCAGACCTGAAAAAGGAGATAAAAGCATCAGTCCTACAGGACCTATACCTCAGGACAGTGTAAGAAGATTTGGAAAAGGGTCGAGCCAATCCTGATTTCAACTTGGATGCAGACAATGTCACACCCCAATTCCGACTGAACCAGAAGTGTGAGTGAACCGGCTCTAAACCACGGTTCACACCGGGATCTCAATAGATCGTGTCAACCAATCATTCCCAAGCAGTCTAACTTAATCAGACAATAATACATAGCAGCGAAATAAAAGATAAATGAACTGAGTTCTATGTGATAATTAAATAAATACTCAAATTATTCCATCATTCACAAAAATTAAATAATAATTATTACATTGTATTAAAAGAAAATAAACCATCACTAAAGGAAAATACAGAATGAGCACTCGCATGATGCATCATGCTCGTCCTCTACCGTCTGTGTATCCAGGGCAGCCACCGTACTGTAAGCTGGGGCAGTCATAAAGTCTTCCACAGTATACCCTACATCAAGATCTGAAAAAGAAGTAGAATATATTTGGGTGAGCTCACAACTTAGCTCAGTAAGTACAAGATCAATGCAACACACAAAATGCATGAGATAACATTACAATTTGGGTTAGGTATAACTTGCAAAATGCTATGGTAAGATTTGGCGGCCACGCACCTCCATGCACAAAAGTGTGAGCACACCCAACAGTCAGGCACTTACCACACTACTGCTGTTGCCCCACATCACTCACTTCGGTATAGAGATAGGGCTCGAGTCTGGCGAACAGGATGAACCACAATCCCACGTCCTCCCCCTGATACCCTACACCGTACCAATACCTAAACCCCTACTGGCAAGGGCTTGCAAGTGAGTTCCGTTTCTAACTAGTCCTATATGTTAATACAGTATCTATGGCCTTACCCCAGCACGACTCCTTATGACATAGAGATAGGGCTCGAGTCTGGTGGGCAGGGTGAACCATAATCCCACGTCCTCCCCTGATACCCTATTCGCACCAAGTCTGCTAAGGTAGATGGGATACGAAAAAGGTGTTAGTTGTGGATATATCCAGGGCTCCAGTCCCCTTCACATTCTACACAGCAACTAAAAAACATACACATGCCTAACATCCAACAACCTAGCATATGAAATGCATGAATGGATACTAGCAAAAGAAACAACTACATGGCATGTGAAATGCACAGACATTAAGCAATAAATTCAAATACAATTTAGTTACAAAGGTTTACTGTTAATTAGTCATTTAGGGTTTGGGGTCTTGTCCCTTACTTGTCACGTAATAACAATTTTGTACAACATCACAGGATCTGCTCACGCTGTCTACAAGTCCTACATAGTCAATACCCATAAGTTAGAATTCATTTATTAAGGTCACAGCTGGTCAGAACCATGTTTGGTTAAGCAAACAAGGCTCGGAAGGCATACCGATCTCAGTATACCGGTCTCAGTAGAGTGAGACTGGTATGTGCAACTAGTATAAACCGATTGCGGTAAGTGAGACCAGTATGTACCTGCGGTATATACCGCAGGCCCATACCGCAGGACCTTGTGTCCAACCGGTATGTTCTGTGATTTGGATCCGAGAACCCGATCTCGGATCTTCCTTCCTCGTCGGTCATCGACTTGGTTTCTAGGGTTTCTCCTAACCCACTCTAAGGTCCAAATACTCTATTGGCCTTCAAGGTTTCGACTAGAATGTCGTATCATACCAGATTAGATCTAAACGAGAAAACTAGGCTTTCATGAAAGTCCTAGGATTTTGGATCGCTGCGCCGCTTCACGGCTTCGATCCGAAATCCTATCATACTAAGAGGATTGAGCACTTACCGACGGTGTTTGTCGATTGGCAGCATGCACCTCCAACAGAAATCCTCTTCTTGAGCGGTCTCCTCCCTCCTTGCTCCTTCTCAGATCTCTTCCAGACGGCTAGGGTTTTGATAAGGATCAAAGGAGGTTTAAGGGTCTATTAATAGTGGGAGACCGTTCTAGGAAGGTTTCCAACAGTTAGAACCTTCCAAAATTCTGATTCGGAGTGTGGGACCCGCTGGAGTCCGTCTCCAGCCGAAAATACACATACCGGTCGCACTGAGTCAGACCGGTATACTCAGACCGGTATGTAAACTTTACAGCTTTACACAGGTTCTCATACCTGAAATTATGTGGTTCGTCACCCGGCTTCGCCTTCCGGTCCGATTATGATTGGAAGACCTGTCACCATGTAAAACCATGGGTTAGACCAAATTTTCAGAACACGGTTCTTACAACTCTATCACCTTTAAAAGAAATTTCATCCCCAAAATTTGCATGTAGGTCTCACAATTTCCCCACCCTTAAAAGAAATTTCGTCCCCGAAATTGTATGTACCTTCAGAGTCGAAGAGATGAGGGTATTCTTGTCGCATGACATCCTCCTCCACCTAGGTAATTTCTTCTACTTCCTGGCTCTTTAAAACTACCTTGACGTAGTGTATAGCTCGCCTTCGAAGCTGTTGTATCTTTTGACTGATTAGTTTGATTGGTACCACCTCGAAGGTTAAGTCTTCTGTCAAAATTGGGGGGTCTGCAACAAGAATATGAGAAGGGTCTCTGATGTACTTCTTCAGTAAGGACACGTGGAAGGCATTGTGGACACTAGACATCGCTGGTGGCAATGCAAGTTGATAGGCCACTTTGCCGCATCGAGACAGAATCTCATATAGTCCTACATATCTAGGACACAGTTTTCCTTTCTTTCCGAACCGCTTTAGGCCTCTTACTGGTGACACCTTCAGAAACACTTTATCACCAACAGTGAATTCGTGGTCTCGGCGCCTGTTATCAGCATAGTGCTTTTGACGCACTTGAGCTGTCTTTACTCGGTTCTTGATCTGATCCACTGCTTTGCAAGTTTCCTCCACAAATTTTGGTCCTACGATCCGTCTTTCTCCAACCTCGTCCCATAACAATGGTGTCTGACATTTCTTACCATACAAGGCCTCGTATGGGGCCATTTGGATCGTAGCCTGGTAGCTATTGTTGTAGGCAAACTCGATGAGTGAAATCTTTTCATCCCAAGCCCCCTTGAAGTCGATAGCACATGTACGAAGCACATCTTCTAGGATCTGGATGGTTCTCTCTGACTGACCATCCGTTTGAGGGTGGAAGGTTGTACTGAACTTTAGTTTCGTTCCCATGGCCTTTTGTAGTCCCTCCCAGAACTTCGATGTGAAGCGTGGATCTCTATCAGATACTATGCTCTCTGGGACACCGTGAAGTCTAACTGTATTGTCCACATATAATTTTGCCAATTTGTCCATGGTGTATTGCGGTCTGATAGGGATAAATCTTGCAGTTTTGTAAGCGATCTACAACTACTGAAACAACATTCACTGACCTCGGAGTCATAGGTAGACCTGTGACAAAATCCATGGTAATGCAATCCCATTTCCATGCTGGCTCAGGTAATGGTTGCAATAAACCTGCGGGCCTCTATCTTTTCGCTTTGACTTGCTGGCAATTTAAACATTGAAATACATATCTGGCCACATCTGCCTTCATACCCTCCACCAGTACATCCTCTTCAGGTCATGGTACATTTTAGTGCTACTAGGATGTACAGAATATGGGGTGGAGTGAGCTTCCAACATGATTTGATTTCTAATTTCTAGATCTTCATTCTCAGGTATACATAAACGTCCACGATATCTGAGTACCTTGTCTGCATCCAAGGTGAAATCAGGGTTGGCTCGACCCTTTTCCAAATCTTCTAGAACTGTCCTGAGGTATGGGTCCTGTAGGACTGCTGCTTTTATTTCTTCCTTTAGGTCAGGCAAAATCTTCAGTGCTGCAAACATAAGGGTAAACTTGTGTATCAACCCTTGCTCAATAGGATCATCTGCTGACTTTATTAAGAGTTGTTCTTCATTCTCTGATGAGCCAGAAACGGCAGCATACAATGCTGTATTTGTACTTGGCCCTGCTTCAGGATTCGATGCCCATTTTCTGCTCAGAGCATCAGCTATAATATTAGCTTTACCAGGATAATACTGAATGTCACAATCGTAGTCCTTAAGTAATTCTAACCACCTTCTCTACCTCATGTTCAGGTCTTTTTGGGTGAAAAGATACGTCAGGCTTTTGTGATCAGACTTAATCTGGAATTTCTCACCATACAGGTAATGCCTCCAAGTCTTGATAGCATAAATAACCACCGCCAACTCTAGGTCATGTGTAGGGTAGTTCTTCTCATGGTCCTTCAGCTTTCTTGAGGCATAGGCTATCACCTGTTCGCCTTGCATCAACACACAACCCAGTCCCAAACCTGAAGCATTTGTGTATAGTGTTAATGGAAGGCCTGGAGCAAGTATAGTCAATATAGGTGCTGAGACCAGTCTTGATTTTAGTATCTGAAAGCATCTCTCACATTCATCGGTCCATACGAATTTCTCCCCCTTCTTGGTTAACCTGGTCAGTGGAATGGCAATCTTGGAATAATCCTCCACAAACCTTCTGTAGTATCCAGCTAAGCCCAGGAAGCTACGTATTTTAGCAACTGTCTTCGGTGCCTCCCATCCTACTATGGCTGAAATTTTACTGGGATCTACCTTAATTCTTTCAGCAGACACCACATGACCTAGAAATGCCACTTCATCTAACCAAAATTCACATTTCTTGTATTTTGCATAGAGCTTCTCTCTTCTTAGTCGTTGTAATGCTGCTCTTAAATGCATTGCATGTGCCTCCTTGTCCTTGGAGTACACTAAGATATCATCTATGAATACGATAACCGACATATCCAATATGTCATGGAATACTCGGTTCATTAGCTCCATAAATGATGCAGGTGCATTGGTTAACCCAAAGGACATCACAAGAAACTCATAGTGTCCATATCTTGTCCTGAAAGCTATCTTGGGAATGTCTGCCTCCTTGATCTTGAGTTGATGATACCCTGACCTCAGATCAATCTTTGAGAATACACTTGAACCTTGCAGTTGATCAAATAAGTCATCTATTCTAGGTAGCGGGTACCTGTTCATGATGGTGAGCTTGTTGAATTCTCTATAGTCCATACAAAGACGTACGCTACCATCCTTCTTCTTGACAAATAACACCGGTGCTCCCCAAGGTGAGATACTTGGCCTTATGAAGCCCTTGTCTAATAATTCTTGTAGCTGGGTTTTCAGTTCCTTCAACTCTGTGGGAGCCTGTAGGGTGCCTTGGACACAGGTGCTACCCCTAGTAGGAGGTCTATCACAAACTCAGTAGCCCTATCTGGTGGTAATCTGGGTAGGTCTTCTGGAAACACATCAGGAAATTCCCGTACTACTTCGATATCCTCCATTTTTGGCAAGTCAACGGTCACATCCACCACTGATACGAGGTATCTTACTCCCTCTTTCTCTAAGCACTTCCTTGCTTTTAGGGCAGAGAGTATAAGCTTTCTCTTCCTAGGCAACTTAACCCCTTTAAAGTTGAACTCCTTCCCTTCACTATCCTTGAACACTAACTTCTTCTCAGCACATTACAGGTTTGCTGAATGTTTAGATAACCAGTCAATTCCCAGAATGACATCGAAATCTGACATCTCTAGCTGGACTAGATTGGCTTCCAACTCTCGTCCTTCAATATGCATTGGGCAAGGCCCATAATATTCTTCTAATACCACCTCCATTCCCATGGGGGATCGGACTAACAGACTTGGTTTCAAAATCTTGATGGGTTGATCTAGTCTTTTTTCGAATGATACCGACACAAAGGAATGGGTGGCCCCTGAGTAAAACAGGACTCTGGCGGGTAATCCTGCTATATTTACTGTACCTGAGGTTTTTAAATTTTTCCTTTAGTTTTAAATGCTCAAATAACAATGCGGTAGTTAAGGAATGAATATAGAATCATACTTGTAACCACATCTGGTGATGCGGCTGCCTCTTCTGTAGTAACGGCATAAACTTTGCCTTGCTGCTGTTCCCTTCTTGGTAGTGGACAAGTTCTGGCATAATGACCCACCTGTTGGCAATTAAAACACTTTACATTGGGGTTCTGTCCCGTTGCCTGCTGTGTCACTGCAAGAGCAGGTCTGGGAGGCACTGTACTAGCTAGTGGCCTGAATGGACGGTATGGTCGGTTGCTTCTTCTACCTTGGACATCAGGGTTAGGCCTCTTCAGACCCCTATTCTGCGCAAAGAAGCTATCCCTTTGGCTTGCTTCGATGACTCGAGCCACCTGTATAGCTTCATTATAGATCTTCAGCCCTCGCCCCAACACATGTTCTCTTATGACACCCCGAAGACCCATGGTGAAACGACGAGTTTTAGTTTCTTCCTCTTGCATACTGGTTGGAGCGAAAAAGAATAACTCCTCATACTTCTGTTGGTATGCCTCTACTGTCAATTGGGATTGCTGTAAATTAAGGAACTCCCTCTCCATCTGATCGCGGAAACTCCTGGGAAAATATTTGTCAAAGAAGGCCTCCTTGAATATGGACCAAGTGATTATCTGGTGCTTTGTGTCCAGATACACTCTGGTTGAGTTCCACCATCCATTGGCCTCTTCCTTCAGCATGTGGGTAGCATATAATACTTTTTCCCCATCAAGACACTCCAGTAGGTGGAAGTTCTTCTCCATTTCAGCTATCCACTGCGCTGGCCACAGTGTTTTCCCTGGCTTCCCTGTAAAAGTTGGTGGCTTGAGCTTTAAGAATCCATCCACTGCTCTGGAAAGACTACTCTGTCCATATGGGACCTGTCCATGTGGTGCTTGTCCATACCCTGTTTGACCATACCATTGTGGCTGGTAAGAGTAGCTACTCTGATTTGCTCCCTGATTCCCACCATAGTATACACCCTGATATGGACCCTGATATCCACCCTGATCCTGGTTAGGGATGGGCGTTCCTGTAACTGTGTGGGGAAGGGTTGGTTCTGTTGTTGTGGTCCCTCAGTAGTTGTACTAACCCCCACTGGTACCGCATGTACATTCTCAGCATTTGTGGATGGCATGTATGCAGGTGCCGGCACAGGCCCAGGTGGCCTAAACATTTTCAACATTTCGTCAAAAAACTTTTTCTGCTGTGCCTCCATGTGAGTGACTAAATTTGCCATCATTGTTTCAGAGCTTGTAGATGTTTGCCCTGCAGTGGCGATTCTTCATTGTCTTTCATCAGATTTTCATTTTCATTCAGGGGGTTAAGTTCTTCCCCACTTACTCTCTCTTCATTCTCTTCAGAGTTTTCAATCCCTGAATTTCTTTCCATTGGAGGTGCCCTTGAGTGACGGCGTCTACGAGGAGTTCTACGCCCATTTCCTCTCACCATTGAATCTACTGAAGTTCCTGTGCGATATCTGAATACATTGAAACACATGAGGCCAAATGAGATAATTATTCCAGACGATAGTATTTAGTCTCAATGCATATGCACCATATTTATTCATCAATAGGGAAAGAAAATAAGCAATTTGTAATTATCTCTTGGAATTTTCTAAGCACAATCACTTATCTCGATCATATCATACAGGTGTGAGGTCTAGCAGTAAAAATTCGGCCGGTGTGGGGAATGGTTTTGAGTTCCTAGTCCCCATGAGGTACCGGCTGCGGTACTGGTCTTACCTTGAGTGAGACCGGTATACTTGGCGGTATATACCGGTTGCACCATACCGCAGGCAGTACTCGTCGCACATAACCCCATTGGGTGAGACCGGTATTCCCTTCCGTAGGTACCAGTCGCACCATACCGTAGGAGGCACCGGTCGCACATACCAGTCCAAAAGTGCGACCGGTATCACTGGAAAACTCTATAAAATCATGATTTTTGTCTCATTTCTCATTTCTCACTTTAGTGTTTACTTCGGTGGCGATTCCTCTCCGTGTCACTGAGTCTCTACAGTCCATCCGGTGCTTCTAAGAGTGTTTTCACCTCAATCAAGAGTATCATACTCGTCTCCCAGGTAAGCTTATCCCTCTCTTTCCTTCTTTGAGAAAAAATCTCATCGTCTTTTATGCCTAAAACCTATGTTTTCTTGATTTGAAAGTTTTTAACCGTAGAAAACTTCCCTCTTGGCTTGAGAAAGGTTCTAAGGGCCTAAATGTGCAAAACCCCTCAACCAATTCGAGGTTCCATCAGTTGGTTTGAAGAAAAAATCCTAAATTTTCAACTTTTAACCTAGGTTTCTAGGTTTTTCGATGTTTTTGATGAATTTTGTTAATAAGTCTCTATTTCTTTGTTTTTGTGGTGTAATTGTTTGATCTTGTGTTAGCATTGTGCCACCACATAAGTCCTCCTACCTATATTTGGTGAATGTGAGGCTTTTGTTCCATTTTCTATCGTTATGCTGCCGATGTTTCGGAAAATTTTCTCTAACTGTTTCATTTTTCCTTTGTTCAACAGTTTACGATATGTCTGGACGTCGTGGTGCGGGTAAGCAATCATTTATGCCGGGTATTCACAGGCCACATCCTCCGCCCGTCCTCTATGATGAGAGATTCTTTCGGTCAGAGGCTGTCGCTTCGCGCCTTTCATGGTTCCGAGCAAAACTCATTGAAGTAGGTCGCTTTGTGAACCTAGAACACCTGCACCGTTTCGACGTGGAGACTGCCTTTGGGGCGATGGGCTGATTGCCCATTATTCAGTATAAAGAGACCACTCGTCCCAACCTGGTAAAACTATTCTTCACCAACCTAGAGGTAGAAGGGGATCCAAATGATTGGGAGCATGCTAGAGACCTTCGCATTACTAGCTATGTAAAAGGGATGATGATCTCTTTCAACACGGCCGAGTTAGCTGCACTTCTTGAGATTCCAGACGACGGGGATCTCATCTATTGTCCACCCCGAGCTAAAGGGTATCTTACTGAGGACATGAGAGCAGCCATTGCAGAGTAGATTTTGTTGCCAGGCAGTATCATGTTGGCTTCAAACCTTCGTCCTGTGCCTCGTCTATACTGTCTTATTATACAACACGACATTGTTCCCCAGAGTGGTCATTATGGAGAGTTGTCCCAGTTGACCCAGTATCTGACCTACTGTGTGACTACCAAGCAACGGATCTGCCTGTCTTACCTGATCATTCGTATCATGATTTATGCGGCAAAGCCCAATGTAACGGGCAATCTTCCATATGGTAGGTTGATCACAGCATTGTTGCATCGCCTAGGTGTGGATATGCATGGAGAGGTAGATGTTGAGATCACTATGAGTTTTGACATAGATGTTGAGGCCATCTATAAGATGCAGATGGATGATCTAGAGCTTAGTGATGAGGAGCTACAGGCTCGTCCTCTCCCACCTAGGAGCCAGACTGCAGCCGTAGCAGTAGCAGCAGCAGCAGCAACAGAGATAGGGGGTGATGGGGATGCACACATGGAGGACATCCCAGCACCTGCACCCTAGCATTCTCCAGGAGCAGGACCATCTCGGCCTTCTCATGTGGCGGGACCATCTCATCCTCCTTCGGACCCAGTGATGAGCATGCTCATGGAGATCCGAGATACTCAGAGGGAGATGGGTCAGGACTTGGGGCGTGGGGCGTCTAGCTCACAGCTAAAATAAGGTGAAATAAAAGGATGCAAAGTCAAATTAAACATAGTTACAAAATCAAAGTTCTGGTAAACCATTATCCCTAGCCAATTGGTTGGCAATCCCTATCCTAATTGCATTCATCTCTGGGCCTGTGCCACTCAAATTACTAGGTGTATGTATTACAGGATCAGTTCCTATCTGAATATTTCTCCTCTTGATCCTCATCCAAGGCATTATATGCATTTAACCTGTTGAATTCCTTGTCTGCAAGTTGCTCATCTTTAATATAATTGCGGAGAGCACAACATGCTATGACAATGAAACCCTGGATTTTGAGTGGATAGGATGGCATTGATTTCAAAATGCCGAACCGAGCCTTTAACACTCCAAATGATCGTTCAATCACATTCCGTAAAGAAGAATGTCTGTCTGTGATTGAAAAATTCTTTAGCAGATCTAGGTTCTCGTCCAGCTCCCCTGTAATCACGTAGATGATATCGATTTCCTTTGAATGGTGTGAGGTACCCACGTTGATTCGAATATCCTGAATCTACAACATAATATTTGCCTATATCATTGTAAACAAAAATAAATTAATATATAAACAACTTAAGTAAATAAATAAAACAATTTGAGCATCAATAAAACACATAACCTGGGGGTGGATGTGGAAAAGACACTTGGCGACGAGCATCTGTTAATATGCGGCAATCATTAGCGCTACCCTCCCATCCGACATATACGTAACTAAACTTCATGTCAAATGAGCATATACACATCACATTCTGTGATAGTGTTTGCTTCCTATTTCTATAGGAAACTTGCATATTTGCTGGTATTGAAGCGTCCACATGTGTGCCATCAATGGCACCAACGCAATCGTAATAAGATGGATAGAGATACAACTGAATAATGCACAAAATATATCAAGCAAAATGTGAGCACAATTGGTAGTAGAAAAATTACCTTGAAGTAAGGATGATGTCTTGGATTGTTTCGCACTTGTGATTGTTCCACGTTCATATTAGGTGGCCGAATATTTTCCTTTGATAAGTTCATAAATGCCTTTAACACAATCTTGAAAAATCTACTCATTGTCTCCCCCGAGTGTTGGAACCTTTCAGCGCGTTTCCTAATGCCACATCTCCCTTGCAGCGCTTGGATGAACATGGCCAATTGTTCATCAACTTTTAGGTATCGACTATCTTGTATCCAACCTCTTTGTTTCATGAGATTGCGCAGATTAATGAACACATGCCGTTCCATACGAAACTCATCATAGATTCTATCACTACTACCAACTAATAATTCTGCTACCCATCTCGAACCTGTCATGAATGAATCTCTACAAGGTTCCCTGATGTGTAAAGACATCTCTAATTCATGCATTGTTATCAACTCCAACATGCTCCAATCCATTTCTTCGTAACATCTCATAACTTCATTACTAATCATTCCATTCATGTTTAATACTGTATATAAAAAATAAAAAATAAAAAGACATATAACAGATACATAACTACCATTACATATTAAACCACATCAAACTATTGCACTATATGAAAAAGCATTCCATAAAATTTAAACAAACCATAATATGTTTACATAACCCATTGTATCAAACTTGAAATCAACTAAAAATTTAATCAAACCATAAGAAGTTTCCATAATCCATTGGATCAAACTTGGAGTTAACAAAAATTTAAACAAACCATCCTATCAAACCATTGTACTCAAATTAAATAAACCATTGTATCAAATGTAAACAACTTTTAAATGGAACCACTGTTGATATCATGGAAGTAATTCTATCGCCCACAATTTCTTATCATCATCTAAGCTCATGAACAGCTCTCTCCAATCCGCATTATTCGTCATATGATTCATAATTTTGACATATAAGTCCTTACTAAGATCCGGAATTTGGTTCAAAACTATCACACATTGGCTAATTGAATACCCTGCTGAGCTCACAGAATTGGGAGAAGGAGTAGGTGTAGTGTTGGTAATCATTGACGAAGTGAACAATTCCATCCTAGCTTTGGAATGTTCCAACATTGTGTTCATAATACCAGCTATGTCACTGCTTCTTCCTCTTTTCCTAATGGCTGATGGAGTTCGATCTAGCCTGTGAGCTCCCTGGGGGTTACGCTGCACATTGGCTCCATCAGTGACACCAATAGTAGGTTGTTCAGGAGCGAGCTCTTGAGGCACCTCAGTGTCCAAGTTATCACCATCACTTTCTCCAAAGACAATGTTATCATCATTGTTGGAACAGGCAAACGCACCCGTTGCATAGGAATCAGCAAATATCACTTCAAGAGATTTCCACTGGGGTAACCCATTTTTCCAATATTTTGCCCAACCAGGGTTTTCCTGAAACCAAAATGACAACGTTTAAGAAAAACTTTGATTGAAAATAAAGGGAATTGCTTCTAATAATCTATGGAGATGTGTTTACCTGGATGAGTCTGTCCCAAATATTTGTCCACCCCTCTTTATTAAAGGTGCACGTAATTTTATTTCCTTTTAGAACCTCTTCGACTAAAAAGTCAACATACGTATCTAGTTTCACTCTATTCCATTTAACAGCATCTATGGTTGTTCTTGATGAAGTTGCCATTACTAGTTGGTAATCACTGTAAACAAATCAAATGGAAGTAGAATGCAAAGAAATGATCATCATCTCTCTTTGAGCAAGAAAGACAAATAAAAGTGAATGTCAATTTGCAAAATTAATTTTACATCCAAGTAATGAAAATCAGTTTCAACAAAAAAAAAATTTCTTTCATGGAAGGGGGTTGTTATATAAATTCAACTCACAACAAGCTCAAACATCCAGATAATATAGAAGTTATATAACAAAGTGTTAGGCAGGAAGTATTAATACTCCTAAAATAATAACAACTATGTTTAGTCCTTAGGAAAACCAGTTTCTTGAAAATTCAGCAACAATTCAATATAAAGTAAATGGAATACTAATCAATTAGACTATATATCAAAGGAGCAGGTCAGCATTCCGTCAACAAGGCTACTTTCAACAGAAACCAAAAAACAGTGTAGGAACAAGAGAGAGACAGCAAAATACTATTCACTGTCCAGCAAGGTTAAATAATGACAGATTAGGAGGTAATAGAAAATTTAAGCACTGTTAATTAAAACAGATATTCTGCTAGGAGAAGTAACAGTAGAAGAACAAGATCACATGTAAATAAAAATAAAAATGACACAACATAAATGGCACAATAGAATTTCGATGAGCACAAAGGGGAAAGAAAATTTCTATATATGCATTAGTATCACAATGCTCTTATGCTTTCTACTGTTCGCAAGCATTAACCATTCTCTGCTTCCACTTTTAAAGTTCAGTTATTCAGGCCGTAAATCACTTGATAAGATTTTTTTTTTTCCTCCTCTCTTCTTCTCTTTTCTCTCCCTCTTATCCATCGATCCCAGTAAGTTCTGAACTTTTTTTTTCTTCCCTGTACATGGTTATTCTTCTCCATTCTTAATTCTGTTTGTCAATTTATCCAATAATTATCCTACTGTCAGTTTACTTTTCTGCCTCACTTTCATTAGTCTCTGTTCTAGTTTCTAGTTCTCATTTCAAAACTGTTTTCACGATTAGAGCTACCCATCAATTTCAGCAGTCCTATTGTTAGTATGTTTCTTTGACAATTTCTGTTTCCTGAATCTGATTGCTAATCTGATTTCTAGTCTTGAGTGCTAAATATACTCTGATTTAGAGTCCAATGTTTTGAATCCAAATCCATTAGAATTCTAATTATCTGATATCAACTTCAAGAGTTCTCCCCCTCAAGACGGATCCTTCAATTCATTGGAATCCAACCATTGAATTTCCGTCATATTTTTTCAGGCTTGTTCTATCTAGTAATTTGAGCATTCAATTTAAATTTCAGGTTCATCAGTAACTGATTTTTCTCCTAATCTGGTGCTTGTTCTTTTACCTAAAATCCAATCGCAAGCTAATCTTCCACTAGATCTCACTGGTTTGAAATTAGCACTGCATTAGTTACATTGTTTAGATTAAACATTTTCATCATAAAATAAAGAATCTTGACATCAAGAACAGTTCATAATAGATGCAAATTGAACAATCTTAAGCTCGCATGACCCATTAACTTAAAATAGCAACAGAAGAGCACACAAACATATCTTAAAACATGCAAAACTCCTCCACCAAAGGATATCTATTTCTCTTACTTCGCAGAGAAATAGATTCAGTAACTTTAAAACATCCATCTCAGAAGAAAAAACGTATACCTCAGAAGAACATCAAGAACTAAAAAAAATTAAAAAAAATTGTCCAATATTCCGCCACCACACCGTTGGATCAAAATCAACTTCTCCCAACACTAACAAAAACCATAAAACATAAATAGAAGCCTAAAACTCAAGAAAAAATTGCAAAAACATGAACCCCAGTTGCAGACCCGAAACCTTGCACAAATATGGAGAGAGAGAGAGAGAGAGAGAGAGAGAGAGAGAGAGAGAGAAAGAAGACAAACTTGTTGCAGACCCGAGAACTTGCAGACCGAGAGCTTATGCGCAGATAGCTGAAGTGAAGAAGAAAAAGAACGCAGATGGAGAAGGAAAAGGTCAGGAGAGGGGATATTTTATCGGGAACGTTTTATCTAGGTTATTCTTTTGAGCCCATGAAGGTGAAGAGGGAGAGAGATCAATATCTCAAAGAAACCCTAGAGTCACTAAAACCCAAACTCAAAGAAATCAATTAAGGGGAAGAGAGAAGAGAGGGATGGAGGTGGAGGGAGAAAGATCTGTACCTCAAAGAAGTCGTACTTGGAGGAGAAGATCGCAGTCGCCCTTGGGAGGAAGTTCACAAGGGTTTGGGAGGACGAAGCTTGCAGTCGCCCTTGGGAGGAAGCTCACACTGTCACAGTCACGCTTGGGAGGAAGCCGTTGGGAGGATGAGCTTGAGTTTTATCGGGAATCCAGTTTATTGTTGGGAGTCAAGTTAGAGTTTTATCGGGAATCCAGTTTATTGCGTGAGAGACCCAAGGACTCCCAACGACTTTTTTTTTCTCCCAAAACAAGTTGGAGCAAGTATTTATGACTCCAAAATTTTGGATTCTGGAGTCATTTTGAATCCGGTTCACTCTGTGGGAGTTGGAATCCAACTGGGGTTATCAAACGCGTTTCTACTCCAAAATGGCTCCTTGGGAGCCAGAATCCCCAGAATCCAGAAGTAGAAGTTTTATCAAACGCCCTCTTACACTTTCAATGAGAATATACATCCAATCCAATTACTTTTCCTTTTCTACACTATGGATGTCCCTGACTACAATATGGTTGAGAATAGACAAGAAATCATGATATGAGATATGTGAAAGAAATATTGAGGAGATTGGAGAAGTTGGGTGAAACACTGAAGACAATATGTCAATGCATGCTAGTGCTTTTTGTTGCTATTTCTCTTGTAATACAACGAAATCTCTTGGTTTTTTCAATTTTAATTAACGTAATAGAAAATTATTAGAACCCTAACCAAAACTTCAAAAATAGAAATAAAAAAATCGTAACCAAAACTTCAAAAATAGATGAGGAATGCAGAGAGGAAGAGGTCACAGGAGAAATGCAAAGAGAATGATCATCTGAGAGATGCGTTTCAAAAAATAAGAGGTTGATGGCATACCTTGCCAGGAAGAGGAAAATATTACTCTTCAGTGGAGTGGCGGTGTCGTCACCGTAAGATGGAGCTGAAAATGTTGACAAAAGTGTAGAGATGTCCACAGTAGCAATAACTTCCGTTCTTCTCTGTCACAAAACCAAGGTAGCAGCAACAATTGTTCGTGGGTAAGACTAATTTTGGGGAAAATATGGTTAGGAGGTTTTTTTTTTTTTTTTTTTTTTTTGGATAGGTAGAGCCCCGAGGAGAATTGAACTCATGACCTCTTCATTTTGAGGTATTGGTATTTTACCAACTGAGCTATCCCCTTGGGATAAGGTTAAGAGGGTTATTAAGGCTAAAATGGACATTTTAACTACTACTGAGGGTATAGTTGTCCATAAAATATCAAGTGTTAGCTGACATCAGCATTTCAAGGAATTCAGTTAACGAAGTGGGTATATTTGTTTCATGTTTTTGATATCTTGGGGGGTACGTGTAATTGTCAGAAAGGTTTGGATATCAGGTATACTTAAGTTAAAGGTTAGGGGTAGTACGTGTAATTTTCCCTTCTTTTAGGTGTTCCTCACCATAAGTCTTTTTACTTGAAGGGCATCAAAAAAACTTTTTCTATAAAAAAAAATAGACCTTTACATGCACATTACATATCTATTTGGGCGGATCAGGTCACCCGAAACACTCAAAAACCAAAGATGAGCTCTTGAATGTTGTCGGATTAGATTCCATGACCTGTTAATAAATTGAGAAGGCTTTGGAAGCAATAAAACCAAATAATAATAATAATAAATAATAATAATAATAATAATAATAATAATAATAATAATAATAAAGAAAACATCTAAAAAGATCAATAATACCCCTGAAAGAAAAAAAAAATCATGTATGTAATAGCATTTACATATAGGTCTTTGATATAGAGAACCCACAATGGGGAAAGGATTACTTTACATATATATATATATATATATATATATATATATGGACGTTGTTATTGTAACAAGGGTTTGTTACGTTTGAAAATGTAACAAAATAAATCTAGACCATTCATTTTTATTATTTTTTTAATCTAATCCATTCAAACTTGGGCATTCAAACTTGGGGAGTGTTTTAATAATGTTTAGAGTATTCGTACACATGCATGGACATACACTAGATGCATGCCAATACATAGAGGGTATTTGATTGAATTAGAATTTGAAATTCGACATGTGGGTAATCTAGACTGTGTTCTTTATCCAACGGTTGGAATGAATACATCATCTGCCCATGTGGCAGAATAAATTCTAGTGACATTTGGAAAAATAACAAACCCTTGTTACAACAACATTTCCCTATATATATATATATATATATATATATATATATATATATATATATATATATATATATATATATATATATATATATATGAATAAAAAGATAGCCCACGCAGGACTCAGGAGCTCTTCTAAAAAAAGAACATCTTAGTGCACGAGGGTCCTACTATTGTAGAGTCTGGGGACGGGCAGAATGTACGCAGTCTTACCCCGCAATGTAGAGAGACTATTTTCATATTTCACGCTTGTGACCATTTCACGCCTGTGACCACCACCAGATTGCAATATAACAACTCATGAGTTCTTTCTATAGACATCAATGTCTAAAATAAATTAATTACTTTATTAATAAATAACACATCTTCTATTTTCTTTCCTTTTTGTAAACAATAGCACATCTTTTGACTTTATTAGCACTCCAACTTTTCTTTTGGGTGGTAATAGAAAGCTTAACTAATTTTTAGTCTTAATGCCCATGTATTAATTTGTTACAAAGCATAGGCTTGATATTATCACAATTTGAGATTTAAGTTAAGTAAGAATATGAACAATGACTTGTTACACCTCCAAAGGCAGCTCAGTTGACAAGAATCAACACCGCATAATTAAGATGTCGCAGTTCAACCATCAATGTGGCATAATACCTATCAAAAAAATTCAGTTGGTAAGTGCTAACATTTCACAATAAAGAGGTCCTAAGTTCAACTTTCTTTGGGTCTACCTATCACAATAAAAATGAAAAAGAATGTGAAGTACATGATTAGAAATGCACTTTTATAAATGAGAATGTTCTATAAGTCTATTGGAATTGACTATGTATCAATGGTTGTTAATGTGAAGCAAAGTAATTCAATACCATTTCCAATAAAATTCAAATTATTAACTACGAGTACTCCTTTGCCCTAGAGATCCAACCGTAAAGTTGGATTTTTAATTAAATAGAGTAGTAGATCTTGGTGATGGTAGGGCATTCTTTGGAGAAGAAAAGCAGTGCACGGATCGATTTTACCAAACTCCTTACGATCATGGGTAAGATATGATTTAGACTATTCACGTATCAAATTTGATAATCCATTGTTTCTGCTCTTGCACAGGGGCCAATGGGGATTATGGATATGGGCAACTAAACAGGAGATTGGGGTGGTCATTTCACCATCCCTGTGTCTAGGCGTAGGAGAATGTAGCTGGACAATGATATTTTTTCCTTAAATTATTTGATCCATCCCCAACAAGTGTTAAGGTTTATAAACCACCACTTCTATTTTTCTTTGGCCCAACTTGTATTAGGGTTATCCAATGGTCAATTCGGCCTAGTTTTGGTCAATTCAAATCATTTTAATTTTGTATTAGCACAAACCGAAACCCAAACCGTTGTTGCCGTTGGTTCTTGTCTAGAGCTTCTGGTGATGACATCTGTCAAGGTGGAAACAAATAAACAGTAAAAGGGGGGTTTAGAATCCTTGTGACCACTTCGATGCTTAAGTCAGAACTAATAAACAAGCACTTGGAACTCGGAATATGGAGTATACAAGTTCCAGAAGAATGATGTTTAAGCAATTTGACAAAAAAAAAAAGAGTAATGAGTAAATTTTGGGATCTGGATACCTTCGTTTTGGAGTTTATTTATGCAGAGGCACGGAGTTGAGTGATTGTAGGCATGATCCAAGCAGTTCCACTGATCTCGGGTATGCTCCTGATATTGCGCGAGCAGTTATGAACTATCGTGGCAGTTGGATGAGGCAAGTTGGTTTGGGCACAATCCTATCCCATGTAAATGGGGGTTGATCGTGGCTAGGGAAGCTTTCTGACCGTCTGATGTTGATTTGACAATGGTGTTGTTATAACTATTCCGCGATCTCAGCTCAGGGGTATCCTTGATAGTTGATGCAAGGGTATCCTTGAAAGTTGATGCATGGCTGAGATATGAGGGAACCTTTAAGTTTAAGGCTAACTTGCAGTTATTCCAGAGACCATGGGGACAACCTTCCCATTTAACTGACTAATGAGGTGGCATTTGATAGCAGGTTCATGACGGTGACATGTGTCATGCATTCGTTGGTAATCTGCGTTGGACTCGTGTCCTTCTCTGATTGGCGATTTTTATCATCTCTCCAACACTGCTGAAGGGTTATTTGTTTTTGATTCAGTTCAGTCTCAGTTTTTATCTGGTTGGCTGTACAAGCTCTCATTGGTTCATTATCGGGTTGTTAAAGGTTTGTTTCAGTTCCTATACACACACACACACACACACACACACACACACACACACACACACACACACATACTGATGTACACAAATCAAAAAAAGAAAGGAAATTTAATTAAACACTCCCTTGACAATTGATTTACTAAGTAGAACTACCCTATGTTTTTGGACTTACAATCCACTACCTTATTGCTAATAGTGTTACTTAAAATATGGATAGATAAAAATACCCTTCAAAATTACAATACATAAAGTGACATTTTCGCTGCTACCGTTGCCAACCTCCACCGCCAACCAAGACCTCCAGCTGCCAACCGCCGAGGCTACCTAAGCTCTAGGGGGCTCCGGCATAGCCACATTCGCCGCCGCCTAAGAAGCCTCACTACTAGTCCCAACTCCACTTGGTTCCAACTTGCCGATCTTCGGATGCAAACGTACTGAAATAGAGGTTCCTTGGTGAGAAACAAAGCCCCCCCACAGGGAGTGAGCCATTGCCGGTTATCTCAGTTGGTTAAACCGTTGCATCAGTCCTCTCTCTCTCTCCCTTCTGCTGAAACCTCCCTGTAACCCACCTCCGGCGATCGATAAGAACAAGGGAATAACTCCAATCAAAACCTCCGTTAAACCAAACAAGCACCTCTTGCTGCGCTTAGCTTCTCATCATCTCTATTTGCTCTCTGGTAGCTTTGACCAGAAATCTACATGCCTCCTGTCATGGGTCCAATTCGAATGCTCTATCAAAATTCGTCTAGAAAATCTGTCTATACAAAGGAAGAAGGTACCAGGTGTGGGTTCCGCATGCCCCTACCTCAGCTTCAAGGAAATACTCTCAGAAACCTACATTTTTTGGTCCTCTCTCCCTTCTGCTAAAACCTCTAGCGACAAATAAGAACAAGGGAAACCTACATCCTTCTGTGATGGCTAGGTCAAATCTCATACGGTAATGGTTCATGTGGTAAACAAATACCCCAGCAGCAGCAACATACTGTTATTGATGATGTGGATGAGGATGGTGAATAGGATGGAAACCTAATGGCAAATCTAGCATCAGTGCTAGCGCCACCATTGGCACGTCCGCAGCATCCCCCTGGCATAGCAAATCGAGGTCTAGTTCATGTCTTCAGTCTCGATTCCCAACTAGGAAAAGGAGCATATGGAACCCTAGTTGCTCGGCATTTGACTCAATCTCTTTGACGGAATTTTTTTGTCATCCCAATAGTACTCATTGTTTCTTCTTCATCTACGTCTCCCTCTTCCCATATTTTTAAACTTGGAGTAATGGTGACACCCTTGGAGTAAACCAATTGTCAAAGGGTGTATGAGTAAATTTCCTCAAAAAGAAAACAATTTTAACTGATTTTTTTTTCAATTAAATTCTATTTGTTGGTTTCGATTTTGTCCCGATTTTTTCTAAAACCCCAAATCAAACATGCCAAATAAGGGAATCAGTTCAATTTGGATTTTTCGGTCCGTTCCAATCAGTCCAAAAGGTTCAGATTGAATTTTGACACCCCTATCTTGCATTATACAGTTAGATCCATGGTTTTAGATATCCAGATCAGATCGACTGATAAGCTACGAATACACAGCCGATTCAGGAAGAGAATGATTGAATCAAAATATAAACCAATACCTGATCGATATTGACCAACATGTGACTAATACTGACCCATATAAAAAATATAGAAAAAATTTCATCTACACCCCATCAAAGATTGTTAACATCATCTATATCCACAAGAATGCAAAAACATCATCTACACCGTAAAACTTTGGCTGTGGTAATCAAAGAAGTCCACTCCATCAGTTGATTCCCATTAAATGCTGATGTCAGGTGGATTGAAATATTTCAGAGACGATAATACCCTTATGGCCTGTTGAAAAGACCATTATACCCTTTACCCAAACCCCTCTCTTCTACCTTCTCTCTCGCTCTCTCTCTCTCTCTCTCTCTCTCTCTCTATCTCACTCTCTCTCTTACTTTGTTTCTCGAGTTGGGTTCTCTTCTCATCACTCTGTTTCTGACCGAATTTCCAACTGCATCTTAGTTCTTAATTTTCTTCCAACATTGCTAATTGAATGAGAGAAGCAAGTGTCTTCGTCAATATGCAAATGCTTTTTTTTTTTTTCCTTTTTTCTGGAGAAAGCAAATGGGTGTTGTAGGTAGGAATGGAACTGTTTGGCTAAAAGGATGATTTTGTAAAGGTTCAAGATGATCGATCAGATACCCACGCGCTGATTTGGAAGAGCCTAACCATGACATGCTTGAACACTTAATGGATTTTGGTATTCAACTTCTATAAAAAAAAAAAAATCATTCTGCTAGACTAGGAGATAGAAATGGTTGATTTGGGAAGAGTCGGTGGTAGCAACTGTGGTGAAGAGCTTCAGCAATGGTGGAGAAGAGCTTCCAGAGGTTTCGCCACCGGGAGAAAAGAGGGAGTCACGCCATTGATGTCTGGTGGTGATTTAGCGGTTTTTTCGGCCTCTCTCTCTCTTTCTCTGATTTCTCGCCTCCATATCTCTTCCCCCAAATATCTCTCTCTCTTTCTCTATCTCTGATTTCTCGCCTGTGAATCAAAGGTTTCTTAGGCCTCTCTCTCTGATTTGTCACCCTCCATCTCTCTCTCTCTCTCTAATTTGTCGCCCTCCATCTCTCTCTATCTGATTTCTTGCCCACCCTCCACCTCTCTCTCTCTCTCTCTCTCTCTGATTTCTCACCCTCCATCCTTCTTCCCCCAAATCTCTCTCTCTCTGATTTCTCGCCCTCCATCTCTCTCTCTCTCTCTCTCTCTGATTTCTCGCCCTCCATCCCTCTTCCCCCAAATCTCTCTCTTTCTCATTTCTTGCCCTCCATCCCTCTTTGATTTTGTGGTTCATGTAGGGCAAGCTCCAGAAACAAAGAAGAAGAATAAACTATGGATTTTCACGAGATTGTTCTCATTTTCCTCTGGTTTTGTGCTTAATGGTTCGGTAGATGATAAGATGAATGAGAAAGATTGAGAAAACCTACAGAAAAATAATCGCATAAATCATATTGGGCAAGGAAGAACCTGAAATGGATACTAGAATGTATACGAAATGCATCATTAGGATTTAAGGATGCATTTGGCTTGCATTCTAGGTCAAAGAAAATATTTTGAGATGACAAAAATAATATTTGGTATGCATTCTTGTTCTTCGATCATGGATGCCATAGAGACCACGACTTATTCTTGAAACTGCTTTTTATCCCCTTTTTACTTGAAAAGGTACATGCACGTCTCTAGCAGCTAGTGCTTTAATCATAACGGTCACCCTCTTCTTGGATTTCAAGCTACAGTCTGCTACGTTGGCCTCTATTATGAAGGCCGGTTCGGTATGGAATTCTGGACCATAAGTGTTTTTTATTTTTTTATTTTTGGGTCAGGCCATAAGTGTGTTTGTGGGCAGGAGAAAAGAGGTCAAGATAGTAAGTTCAAAATAACAATATCAGACATGGTATCAGCCAATGCCAACGGGTTTCAAACACGTGATTGATACTATTTAAAAAAATTAAAAATACAAAGAAAATTGACATTGTATCACTTTTAATCGATGACGAAATCATATAAATCGATCGATCCAATTAATACGAGAATCATAGCCTCTCTCTCTCTCTCTCTCTCTCTCTCTCTCTCTCTCTCTCTCCTCTCTCTCTGATTTCTCGCTTGTGATTCAAAGGTTTTTTAGGCCTCTCTCTCTCTCTGATTTGTCACCCTCCATCTCTCTCTCTCTCTCTGATTTGTCGCCCTCCATCTCTCTCTCTCTCTCTGATTTCTTGCCTGCCCTCCACATCTCTCTCTCTCTCTCTCTCTCTCTCTTTGATTTCTCGCCCTCCATCCTTCTTCCCCCAAATCTCTCTCTCTCTGATTTCTCGCCTGTGATTCAGAGGTTTTTTCGGCCTCTCTCTCTTTGATTTCTCGCCCTCCAGCTCTCTCTCTCTCTCTGATTTCTTGCCCTCCATCCTTCTTCCCCCAAATCTCTCTCTCTTTGATTTCTCGGCCTCCATCTCTCTCTCTCTCTGATTTCTCGCCCGCCCTCCATCTCTCTCTCTCTCTCTCTCTCTCTGATTTCTCGCCCTCCATCCCTCTTCCCCCAAATCTTTGTCTTTCTCATTTCTTGCCCTCCATCCCTCTTTGATTTTGTGGTTCATGTAGGGCAAGCTCCAGAAACAAAGAAGAAGAATAAACTATGGATTTTCACGAGATTGTTCTCATTTTCCTCTGGTTTTGTGCTTAATGGTTCGGTAGATGATAAGATGAATGAGAAAGATTGAGAAAACCCACAGAAAAATAATTGCATAAATCATATTGGGCATGGAAGAACCTGAAATGGATATTCGAAGTTTAAGCAGGTCAGATTGAAAACTATAGCGAAACTAGGGTTGGTCATGATGATCAGTCGTTGAATGAGAATATCAAATGTAATTTTGATTTGAATGTCAAATTAGTAAATCAAGATAATTTTTTAATTTTTCAATTTATAATATGAAGGGTAAAACTGTATTTCACCAATTTTAGTGATTTTCGTCAGTTAAGTAGACCTAGGTGATGTTTTTGTATTCTTGTAGATATAGATAATGTTACCAATCTTTGATGGAATCTAGATGAAAATTTTTCAAAAATATATATATACCACATCAGCATAATAATCAATACCTACTTGATCGATATTGATTTTAAAGGAAATTGAATAGAAGTCCCGTGCCATAGTGTTACAATTTTTTAAACATATTATATTATACTCTTTAGTTTAAGGGGGCGTCTCCCAGATCCGATATGAAAGCCACGTGTAAGTACATGGACGGGATGGACGTCACTTGACGTAGGGCACTGTCCTCGGCAAAAATGAAACGCGTTTTTTATTTTTTAGTAAAACGCGTTTTTTATTTGAATTTTGAGAGAGAGAGAGAGAGAGAGTGAGAAGCCGTGTAAGAAAGGTTTGTCCCCTCCATTAATGTCGTTAGATATTCCATCTCTCTGAAAATCAATAAATTAATTAGGCTGCATTTGGTAATTAATAATCCCCCAACCTAAATTAATTAGGCTGCATTTGGTAATTAATAATCCCCCAACCTAAATTAATTAGGCTGCATTTGGTAATTAATAATCCCCCAACCTGTGATCAATGACATACATCCCTTATAACAAAGCCTTTTTGGTTGCGTTTGGTAATTTTCTTGAAGAACAGTTGGAATCGAAAAAATCGATTTATAACAATATTTTGGCATTTGGTAGTTCTAATTTGTTCTTCTGTACTTAGAGACATATGGTTTGGTATTTACCCATGTCACTAGTTGTTTAGTTAATACCGCTACCTCTGCTCGCTCTATAATAATTGCATGGATCGATCGACCTACTAGTACCCCTCAATGAGACATCTGACGATTTATTCCATTTATCCCTCTAAGAAATAGGAGGGCTGAGGGTATTAATTGGTTCGGTTTCAATTGATTGATTTAGTTGAGTGATAATAAAATTAAGGAAAGGGTTTTTCTAGCCTGTAATACCAGAGTAGCATAGAAACTTTTTCCCCATAGAATTAAATCGATATCGAACAGTTTATCGGTTTCACTTTCTAAGAATCCTTACAGCCTCACCTTGTTACTTGTCTCATCCTCACATCAACCTTTTTTCCGCGGGCGAAGAATAGATAAATTCTCTCTCTAAACCCTAAACACTGAAAACACTAAACCTTAAAAACAAGATTACTGAAATTGTTTTGTAGCACTAGATCAAAGAACAACACAATAAGAAAATTATTGTTTATTAATAGGTCAAAGAGGGGAAAGATTCCATGTGTACAACTCTTGCACATAAGTTAGTCGATCTTAAGGGGCAGGGGAAGCCCGTCAAAGAACGTATACACAAACGTACTTTGAAAAAGAATCAGGTTAAAATTCTCAAATCAAGATGTAGCGGTTGATGGTAATGTTAGGAAGTCCGGAGACATTGACAGAAACCTTGGGAAAAGTAATGAAAATTTTTATGAGAAATGAGAAGTAATGAGTTAAAAAAAACAAAGGGCATTTGTTTAGAAATGTCCATAAGCATGAGAACAAAAGAATTGAGATAAAAGGAAGACAATGGAATGTGTTAGGTTCTGTGTCACTCGGATCATGTTTTTTGCTTGCTTTGTCATATTACCCTTAACCCTTGTGTAGCTCCATTTTATTAGGTGACATAAATTATTTGTTCATCAGCCTTTTATGGTTGGACCTATGCTAATGTAGGGGGCTAAGGGTGCACCTCGGGTCAAACATTTAGCTCCACAACAAAATTTTAAATTAGGCTCCACCATTTTCCCTTCCAATGAATTCCATGTGTCTATTTCAGTCCTTAAACATAAAGGGGTGGTGGAGAAGAGTAATGAAATTTTATTGTTGCTTCGACTTCATTCATACAATTGTCGGCTCATTTAATGAAGACAACGTTGTTAGTAATTTCTCAATCGAAGCCTTGGTTGTATTGGCATAGAACTTTTATGATTTGATAACATTAATGTGTTTAAATACTATAATTCGGTAAGAGAATGTGATCTTTTCAAAAATTCAATTTTTTTTTTTTGTTTTGTTTTTTTTTTTTTTTTTTTTTTTTTTTTTTCATTTTGAGCCTAGAATGGAGATATCTCACATTTTAGTCCCTTCTCATTCTCCAATAGAATGTATACGAAATGCATCATTAGGATTTAAGGCTGCATTTGGCTTGCATTCTAGGTCAAAGAAATTATTTTGAGATGACAAAAATAATATTTGGTATGCATTCTTGTTCTTCGATCATAGATGCCATAGAGACCACGACCTATTCTTGAAACTGTTTTTTATCCCCTTTTTACTTGAAAAGATACATGCACGTCTCTAGCAGCTAGTGCTTTAATCATAACGGTCACCCTCTTCTTGGATTTCAAGCTACAGTCTGCTACGTTGGCCTCTATTATGAAGGCCGGTTCGGTATGGAATTCTGGGCCATAAATGTTTTTTTTTTTTTTTTTTTTTTTTTTTTTTTTGGGGGTTAGGCCATAAGTGTGTTTGTGGACAGGAAAAAAGAGGCCAAGATAGTAAGCTCGAAATAACGATATCAGACATGGTATCAGCCAATGCCAACGGGTTACAAACACGTGACTGATACTATTTAAAAAAATTAAAAATACAAAGAAAATTGACATTGTATCACTTTTAATCGATGACGAAATCATATAAATCGATCGATCCGATACCAATGAGTAGAAGTATGGCTCTAAATGTAACT
This sequence comes from Protea cynaroides, assembly GCA_028583415.1. Lineage (NCBI taxonomy): Eukaryota > Viridiplantae > Streptophyta > Magnoliopsida > Proteales > Proteaceae > Protea > Protea cynaroides. Next base: position 23,346,172 of record CM053266.1, read on the forward strand.
TCACTTGCATTTTGTAGCAACTAGATCAGAAAAGTCAGTGCAGACGAATTTAAAAATGAGGGGGTTTTAACCTATATTAATAATGATATGTAATTAATTATTTTGGCATCCTATGATATAGATAGCATTGAAGAGGAGAAACCGACACATTACGATCTGTCTACATCGAAGAAAATATAGAGAAATTGTCACTTCGTTGTGACCATCTTCTGTTAAGACGTCGGTAGCTGCAGAAATGATTCCATCTACCAATCACAAACGGCCGGACTCATCAGTATATACACAACTGCTGTCTGCTACAAATGCTTCACATGGCTCACATGATTGAGTCAGGGTTTGGTTCTTCTCTGGCCGACTAGTCTGTCCAGTTGAGATGGGACGGGTTGAGATTAGGGGTGTCAAGTTCGGATTAAGTGGGTTCAAATTAATTTGTGATCAATCTAGAATCAACTGATAGATGACATGTTTTGAGTTAGCTTGTTATAATACTTCTTGATCGTAGTCTGATCTAGACTAGTCTGAAATCGAACCGTTAAGGCAAATCGGTCAAGCCTGCGCCAAACTTCTACCTGGCCCAAATTAAACAGAATGTCAGGACTTAGACATATGATGGTCAACCCATCAGCACCAAAGTAAATGGACTTGAAACCGAACCAGACGAAGAGTCCGATAACAAATTGACACCGGATTGGGCCATTAGTTAATGTGCACAGTGCAGCCCACTAGGCCCGACCAAAATATGCCTGAACCTTTTAATGGACATATTTCGGCCGGGCCTTATAAAGCCCGACACAGATTTGGCCCGGACCAGCCCGTTAACGACCCTGCCTGAGATCATTTGGTACGTATGTATACCAATATATTGGAATGGCACTTCCAAGTCCAATGACACCCATTACATTTTAGAAGAGTTTTGGAAATTCTAAGCCCATGATACGGCCCTTTACAATGTTTAGGTCCAGGCCCAGTCAAATGTGAGCCGAATAAAAAAGCTCGGATTTGTGGAGCCCATCCCATGTGGATCTGGGCAAGGGCCAAAAGTTAGTGCCTACAAGATTTCAAGGTACCACATTTGTTTTCTATATGTGGAGAACCTCTCCTACCATATTGCCACTGGGAGGATGCCATGGCACATATAGGTATATCACTTGAAAGGGCCCATGTAATTAAGCTTGCAAATTGTTTCATAAATGGTTTATCGGTTTGGTTCAATTTGTTTCTTGATTGTATAATCGGTTCTTATTTTTCAAACTAAAACTGAACTGATTAACAATCGATTTTTTTTTTAATAGTTTCGATTAATTGGTTCCTAAATGGTTTCTTATGCCGTTTATGGGGAGGGAACAAATATTCTAGGACTGTAATAGTTAAACAATAAAACTGGAAATATTAAATAATAAATAAATAAGGTGAGGGGTTTGTTGGAGGGACAATTTTCAAAAGGGGGCTTTTGTGGATGGTTAGATAAAGGAAGGGTATTATCGAAACTTCAAATATAGAGGGGTTTTGCACATTTTTGAGGTTGAGATGAGATGCTCCAAACTATGCCCCTCCTTAGTTGAGGGGGCAGATCATAGAAATTTTCTCCAATAAAAAATATCATATCATATGGGTTTGACATTATGTCAAGCATAGCATATTAAAATTGAATATTACTTATAAAATATAACACATGTAGTTAGATTGGCATCATGATTGGAATTGTTTGAAGGGTTTCCTTAATCGGATTTATTGGCTGGTGACGCATTGCTTTAGGGAAAGAAATTCAGTTGCGGTTGCATTGTTCCGCTTAGCTGCTCGTTCTAAGTCTCCTGATTTGTGGACTGAAGCTTCGGATTTTGTTTTGAGGGTAAGCTTAGATACTTAGGAATGCCCTCAGTACCGCTTTTATCTAGTTTTTGTTTGGGGGTTTCTCTACCCATTGATTGCCATGACGAAGGTGGGAAGTGGATTTCCTTCTTAGTTTGTATTCTTTTATTATTCTTGTAATTTCTTTATTTTTCATTTAATATATTATTTTTTGTCTTTAGTTAAAAAAAGATTTTATTGGGTTCGTAACTGGTTTAATTTACTCGGTTTCCTTTCGATATTATTTAATTGGTTTTTATTGGTTTACCGACGTTAACAGTTCTAAATCGCAATCGAACAAATTAATTATGTATAAAATCAAAACCGAACCAATTAATTTCAGTGCAGTTTGGCTTGGTTTTTTACTAGCCGGTTTTGGTTTAGAATATACATGTAATCAGTACATGGCTTCCAAAAACCTAGATATGTGTCTCCCTAATCTAAATTATATGAGGATTAAATTTGGACCAGGATTAGCACAGTGTCAGGACCCGCGACCAGCTCCGCCTACATGGTCCATGAATTGGCACATGGGTTGGTGGGTTGGTCCATAATCTAGAATCCTCCACACTTGTTCATATGGAAGGTTCTCTAGAAACCTCCATACATGTATAGACTTTCTCTAGATTTCTCTAAGAAAGTAGAAATGTTCTAAACCCCAAAGCTAGAATGTTCTTAACCGGTGGTTATGAGACAAATGTATAAATCTTAGCCATTCATTGTATCTTTTGGTGCCTATAAATAAGGTTGGTCTCATTTGGCGAAAGCACTCTGCACTTAAGCAATCAAGCAACCTTGTAAGAGTTCCTTTGTAATAGAAGTTCTTCTTTCAAAGTTCTCTTGTGTGCTTTCTTCCTTTGCGAGGGGTTGAGCAAATAGCGCTTCAAGAGGGGCCGTGAATGAACGATCAGATGCTTGTGACTTCCTGAGATGAACTCTTAGAGAGAAAACCAGAGTGCAGTGGGCGTCCCTGAGTTTTAGTGAAATCCAGAGAGAAAAATAGAGATCCGAAGCTGAAAAATCCAAGGTTTCGAGTGGGAAGAAAAATCTGGTTTTTTTCTTCATTCCTCTAGTAGAGAGTAGATACTCTTAACCCTTATACGTGCGGCATGGTGGCATTCTCCCTATTCAGGGAAGAGAGAAAGGTGACAGTTCTTCTCAGTATTTGTTACGCCGACATTGAGGTGAGAGTATACTTGCTATTCTTGGATTACCATCAATTGTTTTGGTGAGTTATTTGTATTACCCAAGAGTGGATTATTTCTCTTTGAGATTGGTAACCTCTAGCTGTGACTAGAGAAGATAATATTGTGTACCCATTATTATTATAGTGGAGATTTACCTGGACTAGTTCCCGTGATTTTTTTCCTTTCACCTTGGAAGGGTTTTCCACGTAAAAATTAGAGTGTCTCTTGTGGTTCGATTATCTCTATTTATTTTTGCTGCTATATCTCTGTGCATATTTTTATTGTTATGTATTCTATTGATTTGCATACAGGAGGGAAAAGTACTCTTGTGGTTTTTCCTCACAAGTGGTATCAGAGCTAAGCTCTATTACCGTGTGTAAATAATGGAGGAAACCCCAACAAGGATGATTAGTTTGAATGAGAGCAATTGGATAATTTGAAAAGCCAAGATGGAAGACTTATTATATTGTAAGGAATTGTACGAACTCGTACAGGGTGATACGGTAAAATAAAAAAAATTGTCTGATGTCGAGTAGAAAACCTTGGACCGAAAACTTGTTGGTTTTATTTGGCAATGGTTGAACGACATAATTTTTCATCTTTGTTTCCACAAAGATATCGACAAAGTCACTGTGGAGTAAATTAAAAGGTTTGTACGAAAGGAAAACTGCTGGTAATAAAGCGTTTCTGATCAGAAAGCTTATGAGCCTAAAGTACAGAGATGGGCATTCAGTTACAGAACATTTAAATAAAGTACAGAGTATTGTGAATCAATTATGTTCCATGAAAATTGTATTAGATGACAAGTTATAAGCCTTATTACTACTCAGTTCATTACCCGATAGTTGGGAGACAATAGTGGTGTCTCTTAGCAATTTTACGTCAGATGGTAAGTTCAACATGAGTCAAGTAACAGGAAGTCTATTGAATGAAGAAATAAGAAGAAAATCTTTGGGTTCATCTCAACAAGAGACACTTGTCACAGAAAGTCGGGAGAGAAGCAAATACAAAAAATCCTAAGACCGAGAGATCCAAATCAAGACAAGGGGTCACATGTTACTACTGTAAAAAGCTAAGACATATGAAAAAGGAGTGCAGAAGATTCAAGAGAGATTCCAAGAAAGGAAATGAAGAAGAGAAGAACGAAGATACTTTTGCCATCAGCTCAGATGGAGACATTATTATTATCTCAAGTTGTGAAGAATCTTGGCTTACATTTTCATGTCATGACTCAAATTGGATTATTGATACTGGTTCTTCATACCATGTTATCCCTCGCAGAGAATTATTTACCTCTCACAAGACAGGTGGCTTTGGTATTGTAAGAATGAGAAACAATAGTGTTTCAAAAATTATGGGGATAGGTGACATGAGTGTAGAGACAAATATTGGATGTAAATTGACTCTCAAGGATGTGAGACATGTTCTAGAACAGTGTTTGAATTTGATTTTTACAGGAAAGTTAGATGCAAAGGTTATCACAGTCACTTTGGTAATAGTCAATGGAAGCTTTCAAATGTTCTTTAGTGGTAGCAAGAGGAAACAAGTGCTGCACTTTGTATAATACAAAAGTACAAGTGTGCAAGATTGAAGTGAACACAATAGATGATGAATCCGCTATAGATTGTGGCATCGTCGACTTGGTCACATGAGAGAGAAAGGGATGCAAATCTTGACAAAAAACAACCTTCTTCTAGACATGAAAGGTACACCTCTGAATCTTTGTATTCATTGTTTTGTTGGTAAATAACATCGTGTCACTTTCATGAATAATTATCATCATAGAAAAATAAACATTTTAGAATTGATACATTCTTATGTTTGTGATCCTATAAAAGTGAAAACACTTGGTGGTGCTTCTTACTTTGTTACTTTCATAGATGATGCTTTTAGAAAAATATGGGCATATGCTTTGAAAACTAAATATCAGGTTTTGGATATGTTCAAAAATTTTCATGCTATGGTTGAAAGAGAAATAAGAAAATCTCTCAAATGCATTTGTACAGAGAATGGGGGTGAGTACATTAGTCTATTTGAGAAATAATACAGTAGTCAAGGTATTCGGCATGAGCAAACAATTTCTAAGATCCCATAGCATAATGGTGTAGCAGAAAGGACGAATCATACTATTATAAAAAGGATAAGGTGTATGCTTTTATAGGCAAAGTTGGCACGGTGTTACTGGGAAAAAGTAATGCGTACTGCAGTCTATTTGATTAATTTATCTCCATTAGCTCCCTTGAATCGAGATGTTTCTGAGAAGGCGTAGAGCGGGAAAGATGTTTCCTATAGTCATTTAAAAGTATTTAGTTGTAGAAAATTTATGCATATTCCAAAAGATGAGCGGTCAAAGCTTGGAGCCAAGTCGAAGCAATGTATTTTCTTGGGATATGCATATGAAAAGTTTGGATACAAGTTACGGGATTCGATTGAGAAGAAAGTTATCAGAAGCAGATATGTTATCTTTCTTGAAGATCAAACAATTGAAGACTTTGAGAAAATTAAAAAGCCTCATCTATTTTTTGATGACTTGATCGATCTTAAACTAGTTCATCTTCCTGTGGTACATGATGATGGGGGAGATGTGCAAAATAGTAATTACGGTGTTCCCATAGATGATATAGGTTATGTTGAATAGGGGGAGCAGCCCCCTCTAAAGCCACCAGTGTAGCCTCAGTTGAGAAAATCTACTAGGGAGCGACAACTATCTACCAAGTATCCACCAAATGAATATATTATGCTGACAGATACAGATGAATTAGATTGCTTTGAAAAAGCACAAATTGATGAGCACAAAACTGAGTGGTTAAAAGCTATGTAAGAGGAGATGGATTCTTTGCATAAGAATCATACTTATGATTTAGTAAAGCTACCTAAGGGTAAGAAGACACTCAAGAATAAATGGGTATCAGATTGAAAATCGAACAGAACAAATCACAACCAAGGTACAAAGCAAGGTTGGTTGTGAAGGATTTTTGACAAACAAAAAGAATTGATTTTGATGAGATTTTTTCTCCTGTTGTAAAAATGTCATCTATTCGAGTTGTGTTGGATTTAGTTGCAAGTTTGAATTTAGAAGTTCAACAACTTGATGTCAAGACAACCTTTCTTTATGGTGATTTGGAGGAAGAGATTTATATAGAGCAGTCAGAATGTTTCAAAGTTAAAGGTAAAGAACACATGGTTTGTAGGTTAAAGAAGAACTTGTATGGTTTGAACAAGCTTTAAGATAGTGGTACAAGAAGTTCGATTCATTTATGATAAATCATGAGTACATAAGAACCTTTGCAGATCATTGTATATTTATTAAGAAATTTTCTGAAGGTGATTTCATTATTCTTTTACTCTATGTTGATGACATGTTGATTGTTGGACAAGATATTAATAAAATTGACAGGCTAAAGAAAGAGTTGAGCAAGTCTTTCGACATGAAGGATTTGAGACCAGCATAGCAAATTTTAGGCATGCAGATCTCTCGTGATAGGAAAGCAGGTAAAATTTGACTATCACAAGAAAAATATATACAGAAAGTACTTGAAAGGTTCAATATAGAGAAACCAAAACCAATCAGTTCCCTAATTGCAAGTCACTTTAGATTGAGCAGTGAGCAGAGCCCTTCAGCTAAGTAAGGAAAAACAAAAATGAAGAAAATTCTCTATGCATTAGCTATAGGAAGTTTAATGTATGCCATGGTGTGTACAAGACCTGACATTGTATTTGCAGTTGGAGTTGTGAGAAGATTTCTTGCCAACCCTGGCAAAGAGCATTGGGAAGCAGTCAAGTGGATTATGAGATATCTCAAAGGTACATCCAATGCGTGTTTATGTTTTGATATTGATAAACCTGTGATACAGGGGTACACAGATGCAGATATGGTAGGCGACATCGACTCAAGAAAATCGACATCATGTTACCTGTTTAGTTTTGCAAGGGGAGCAGTGTCATGGTAGTCCAAGTTGCAAAAGTGTGTAGCTTTGTCAATTACAAAAGTTGAGTAGATAAATGTAGTAGAAACTTGTAAGGAGATATTGTGGATGAAGATGTTCATTTAAAAACTGGGTCTGACACAAGACAAGTACATTGTTCATTGTGAGAGTCAGAGTGCCATTCACTTGAGTAAGAATCCTAGTTTCCATAACAAGACCAAGCATATTGATGTGTGGCATCATTGGATTCGGGATATACTTGAACAGAAGCAACTAAAGGATGAAAAGATCCATACTGACAAAAACAGTGCAGATATGATAACAAAATCATTATCCAAGGCGAAGCATGACTTTTGCAAAAGCCTGGCAGGTTTGGGTTTTGCAGATCCCCGCTAGTGAATCAGAGGGAGTGTTTGTTGGGTTCCTCCTCACACCCACGTGGGTAGGGCCCCTACATGATTCATCTTTCCTTAATGGAAAGGGTCCTCAAAAAGGCTGTTTTGAAAAACCGCCTCTTATATAATCTCTCTTTTCCAATTATATATATGTGCCTTAACTAAGGCCGTGAACGAACGATCAGATGCTCGTGACTTCCTGAGACGAACTCTCAGAGAGAAAAACAAAGTGCAATGGGCATCCTTGAGTTTTAGTGAAAACCAGAGAGAAAATAGAGAGATCCAAAGCCGAGAAATCCAAGGTTTCGAGCGGGAAGAAAAATTTGGTTTTTTCTTCATTCCTCTAGTGGAGAGTAGATACTCTTAACCTTTATATGTGCGGCGTGACGGCATTCTCCATGTTCAGGGAAGAGAGAAATGTGACAGTTCTTTTAAGTATTTATTACATCGACATTGAGGTGAGATTATTCTTGTTATTCTTGGATTACCACCAATTGTTTTTGTGAGTTATTTGTATTATCCAAGAGTGGGTTATTTCTCTTGGAGATTGGTAACCTCTAGCTGTGACTAGAGAAGATTGTATTGTGTACCTATTATTATTATAGTGGAGATTTACTTGGACTAGGTCCTGTGGTTTTTTCCCTTTTACTTTAGAAGGATTTTCCACGTAAAAATTGATGTGTTTCTTGTGGTTTGATTGTCTCTATTTATTTCCTCTGCTATATTTCTATGCATATTTTTATGGTTGCGTATTCTATTGATTTGCATGCAGGAGGGAAAAGTATTATTGTGGTTTTCCTTAATTGTACCTAGCCAAGTGGAAGGAATTATCAGAGAATGGAGTGAGTTGGGAACCATCAGAGGCACTTTGGCAATTCTAGGACATAATACGGAAGTTCCATGAGGGAGACGCGATGAGGACGTCGTCAATTTAGGTGGGGAAAAATGTCACGACCTGTGACCCGCCCCGCCTACATGGTCCATGGATTGGCACATGGGTTGGTCGGTTGGTCCATAATCTAGAATTTCTACACTTGTTCATATGGAAGGTTATCTAGAAACCTCCACACATGTATAAACTTTCTCTAGATTTCTCTAAGGAGGTGGGAATGTTCTAAACCCCAAAACTAGAATGTTCCTAACCGTTGGATAAGAGACACATGTATAAATCTTAGCCATTCATTGTACCTTTAGGTGCCTATAAATAAGGCTGGCCTCATTTGGCCAAGGCACTCTGCACTCAAGCAATCAAATAACCTTGTAAGAGTTCCTTTGTAATAGAAGTTATTCTTTCAAAGTTCTCTTGTGTGCTTTCTTTCTTTGCGAGGAGTTAGGCTGACTTAGCACTTCAAGAGGGGTTGTGAGTGACTAAGGCTGTGTTTGGTATCATTTTTGTTTTTGATTTTTGTTCAAATTTATAGTTTAAAGGGGTTTGACATAATTTATGAGTGCTATTTATGAACAATAAAAATAAAAACAAGTCAAAATTCAAAAAGAGGTCTCAACCTCTTTTTGATTTTTGGTCAAAAATCATTTTTGTTGTGTTTTGTGCAAAACACTTAAAACATGTGTTAAAATAAAGGGTTAAAAAAGTAATTTAGTTTCCTTTTATAAAACCACTTCAAATCAAACCCTTAAGCACTCTTCTCGTTGACGAACGGAAGTAAAGCACAGAGACGCAGACCTGCAACTTCGTGCTAGAAACGGCTCTGACGGCGACGACGACGACGACGACAATCATTCCAACGGAGGCGACATCGTTTCTCCAAAGACGGTTCCTGGTTTGATTTCTTTCCATAATCCCTTGACAGAGGAAGAGGAATAGACGCTCCATGACAGAGGAAGAGGAAGACTTTCAAAATCATTTTTAGACATAGTATGCCAAATCTGTTTTTCATTCTACCATCTATTTTTATTATAGCTACCAAACAACATTTTATTTTTGAACAAAAATCATTTTAAAAATGATTTTTTTTAAATAGATAAAAAACAAAAACAAAAATGATACCAAACATAGCCTAAGTGCCGCACAGTTGGCTTAATTACACTAAGGCCGTGACAACAGGCTCACTTAGGCACAATCTGATTTTCCCTTGGCTAGGCTAAGTAAGGATTGAGGAATTCAACTCCACCAACCAAACACGATTGTAATTTTTACAAGTATATGTATGTTATTTATAATAGATATATGTCTGATGTATATCAATAAACAAATGTATGATATTTATATGTGGTTAAAAGAATCATAACTTTGTTTTTGGTCTAATTTATATTTATGTTTATGAGCTATTTATGATAAATCATTCATGAAAATAAATTATAAGTCATAAATAATAATCGTTTGGTACCACTAGATATAAAGAAGTAACAATAGATTATCACAATAATAATAAACACCTTTTAACCTATATATAGATTTATGCTATATTAATTTATTTTAAATATAAATAAATACCATTAATCATGTCAAAGAACTATATATATATATATCATAATATATTATATAATTAATTCTATAATACATAGTAAAGAGAGCCATATAGGTGTATTGGCCATTTAAATTGATCAGGCCAAGTAATTAATCGGATTGAGTTGGTGTCAAGCCAAACCAACATGAGGTCATTGAGGTGGCTTAGAGTGGGGACATAAGCCTGAGGTTGGGCTGAATTTGGGCTAGGGTTAGATCCCTTCCCATAACTAACAGTCTGTTGCTTCTTGATACGTTCTCTCTCCTCTCTGACCTTCTGCGTCCCCATTGATAATGTTTCTATATATTGCTTGTTGTGGCATGGGAGATTCCCCTTTTCCTAGCATCATGGGAAACCTTTGCCTGTTAGTTAAGGTTGTGTTTAGTATGCAATCTTGGAATGGATTTAGAACTAAAACGTTCCTAGAATTGATAATGTATTCATGTATAGAATGAGAATGGGCTAAAGTGAAAGACATGTAATTCCATTATGGGCTCAAAATGCATAATGGGTAAAAAAGCTAGTTCCAGAATGGGTGAATAATCTTAATCTGTTCCATGATTCAAGAATGAAAATGGATACCACACTGTTTTTGCCATCTCAGATTATGTTCTTGACCTAGGATGTATTCCAATAATGTATACCAAATGCAACCTAAATAACCTTGATGGTAAAGGTGTCAATGGGTTGGTCCAGTCCAATTTTGGTCTGGGTCAATTTGGATTCAGTCATGTACACTCAAATCCAATTACGGCCCATAAGAAAATTTCAATTTCAGTTTTGGTCCTATCGAATTCAATTTTTTATCAGGATAGCTCCTCTTATTGGCTCGATTTTACATTTCCTAGATGTATATTTAATAACAATCTAGCTTAATGGGTTCTATCGAGCCATTATCAGACTAATTTGGTTTTGATTTCAGTTTCCTACATGTATATTCAGCAAAAGGTTACCTTAATGGGCTCATATCGGTCCATTATCAAGCTACTTCGATTTTGGTTTAGGCCTATTGCACCGATTTGGTTCAGGCTTATCAATCGATCTGTTCCATTTCAATTTTTCACTGAGCTCTAAAAACACAACCCAATTAAGGGCCAATAAGATTCAGTTTAGTTCGGTCCAGACCGAATCGGGCTGGTTCGATTTCTTCTGATTTTTGGTATAAGCCCAAATTTGATACCCATTATTGGCTAGATCATAAGACACAGACCTTCAAAGTTCATACTCAAAAGTGTACTACTGTAATTCTACAAAGTGAAACTCAAACATAGAGACAACAACTCCACAAGTGATTACAGATCCATTATTGGCCAATCGTAACAATCATAATGAAACAAACATAACAAAATGAAAATCAAAATAACAAAAAATCAAACACATACAATAAAGAAATCTCAACCCAATTTAAGCAATATCCAAACTTCGAAGTTCAACTATTTGTATCGCATTTGATCCTCTCGAAAGACTTGGAAGATGAAAAAAGCAGGCCTACAGAAGAACATGTCGTCCATAAGTTGCGTTTGGAAGACTTCCATTTCCCCACCTTGTAACGAATTTTCGCCTTCATCTTAATCGTCAACTCCATCTCTCCAAACGATCTTTCTGCACTCAAACCTCTAGCTGTAGACGCCAACAATGGTGCTGATCGAGCTACAGGCTTCAGCATTAAATGGGTTACATTATGATGGCTTAAGAAGAAGGGCTCAACGATATCAAACGCAATAGGCTCATCATCATAAAGTACAGTAACCTGCATGGAATCATAGAACACAGAGACTTTCCTACTGGGATTTTGGACCTTCATCAGAAAGTTGAATGAAGCATTGACATGATTATATTTCATATCATAGCCATGAACTGAACCATCTTCAATGGTGTATACAAGTTGTTTTGGCCTTATCACAAGCCAAACAATGAGCACTGTAATGCCTGCAAGAACGATTAAGGCTAGAACTGTTACGATAATGAATCTGAACAGATTCTTCCGACTTGAAGGCGTTGAGCTTGGTGGATTAGCCATGGTGCTGCCGGACGATTAACTGCTGTTTTGAGTTCTGCAGAGAGTGTTATGCTTTATAAGGAGGAAAGAAGTTCTTGCTTTTCTTTTATTATTCTTGTTGATTTCTTCTATGGAACTCAAGCTATAAACTGGGTTTCAGATTCTTCATTGTTTATAGAGCTTTTTTGATCTCTTGCAACTTGCAGCTGCTTGTGTGGAATTCTATATTCTCAAGGGAAATTAAAGTGGTTTCCTAGCAGCCAGCAACGAATCCGGCTTTCTTTCTTTCTTTTGTTTTACTTTAACTTTTTCCTTCTCCATTTCTTCACCAAATAGGATTCCTAAGATCCAACCAAACCTGAGTTTTACAAAGGGTCCTGGCCCCTACGGTTGTACGTCCATGGGCCGGTTTGGTCAATTTCAGTCTGAATCGGTTCGGTTTCGATTGGAGGGGGGGGGGGGGGATTGCAGTACTCTTCTCTACCTATGCACATGACTAATCGAGAATGCCTATACATGCAGCCCAATTACTGTTCAATAAAAGAAATTTTGGTTTCGGGCTTTTATCGGTCCACTATCGGTTCAGTCTCGGTTTACGATATGCATATGTAGTAACAAGTTGACGTAATGGAGTCTATTGGACTGGTTTGGATTTGATGTTGGTTTTCTACATGTATATTTAATAAAATATTAAATTAATTAACGGACTCTTATTGATCCATTCTCGTGCTGGTTGGGTTTCAATCCTATTGGTCTGGTTGTTTTGGCTTGTCAATTGAACTACTCTGGTTTTGAATTATTACGGGACTCTAAAAACACAGCCAATTATGGCCCAATAAGTTGTGGGCTAAATTGAGCTGCTTCTGTTTCGGCTTTGGCCCAAATTTGACAAGCTGATCGGGATTGGAATCTGACTAGGACCGGTCCTCTTTCCCCTTGATTTGGCTTGAATTCATTTGACACGCACTTGCAAGCTGCTTTAACTCTCGTGCTGCACGGTTGGTCGATCCGATCCCTTAAAACATGGTCCGGGCCTAATGACACGGTTTTTCAGTGTGGGCCACTTTGGACTGGATTCCAGAGTGGTGGGGACCAAACATATCCCATTGGCAGAAGATTTTACCTTAAAAAAAAAAAAAAGCCACCAGAGAAAGAAATATCCTGACACTGACTTTACTCTTTCTGGGATCAACTGAGGTAGAAGCGATCCTTTCTTGCCTTGCTCACAAGTCATTCCATTTGTAGGCCCATAAAGTCGATCATGAATCCACAAATTTATGTTGTTTCTTGTATTTCTTTCCCCCTTGGCCGGTTCGTCCCCTCTCTTTTATAAAGGAGATACATAAGGGCTAACTAGAGCATCAACTTTACAGGTGGAAGCTTCACATCTGCGAGTAGAAAGAAAAAGACACTTTACCATGAAGGTTATGAATCCAATGCTATGCTAACATGTGGCAGTTTATCTAATACGGATACTTAAGGTTCTAAATTCAGGTGTCAGACAAGCGTGGTATCATTTGTATCCAAACTGATCCAATTCAGATCGGATCACTTTATGAATCCAATGTACAGCTGACATGTTTGTTCGATAAAATATATTGTAATATTAGGTCAGGATCAGATTGGGGATTGTTCAGGTCCAAAATTAATACAAACTAGACGATCAAGCCAATCCAATACCGATACTAAGTGTTTTAATTTGGTTGAACCGATAGAGATGGCCCTTTACTAGTTCTGATTGGGTTGCAAGGGGAATTAAAAGGAAGAGAAGTGAAAATTTTAAATTTTAAAAGGAAACTTTTGTAATCATTGCTATCACATTACTTAGTAATTAACTCTAAATCATTCTATATTTAGTTATTAATTTTTTTTGGATGAATATATTTAGTTATTAACTTGCATTTTTGAATCCAAATCCCTTGCATTTGAAAAATAAAATGAATTTTATATTTTATAAATCAATAAATTTAGGTAGTTTATACAATCATGTTGTTTTATAACTATAAGAGTTTCCTTTTTAAGTTTAATTATTTCACTACCCTTCTATTCAATTGCCCTTGCAACCAAACTGGGCCTAAGTGTTTGTCTTGAATAATTATCTCATCAATTTTCTCTATACAACGTCATTGTTAGGATGTAGGCTTGGACGGGTATAACTTGCATGCAGGTTAAAGCTACATTTTGTATGTATTTTTGGAATGAATTTTTAGAAATGCATTATCAGAATAGAGAATACATTCCTAACATCGAATGAGAATGGCATAAAGAGTGAGACATTTTCGTTTCGGGTTCATAATGTAGAATGGGATAAAAAGTACATTCCATAATGGGCTGTTTTCTCAGTCATATTCCATGATCCAAAAAATGAGATTGCATTTTCTAACACTATTTTTGTCATCTTGGAATGTATTATTGATCTAAAATGCATATTTTAAGAATGCATACCAAACGTAACCTACCTCCATTTTCTCCACCCTGAAGATAGGCAAGTATCCTGAAATAATGTGCATACCAGGTAATCCTTTGGCTAGTTTTGACCCTTCAAAATGATAGGGGATGGAAATTAATTTGTTTTCTTTTAATTTTTTTTTTCTTTAATCCATCGAAGAAAAAGAAAGGAAAACAACCCTAGCCACCAACCTCCGGGTGAATCATCATAGAGGAATTGAGATTGGCGTGACCAAGTGTATATTTTTTCCATCTGGAGTCTGGACTATATATTCATTATGAGGGATCTGGTGCTAGGTTCGCAATAAAAAAGATTTGGGAGTAAGATGTCTTGTATTCTGTCACATAGACTTGTAGGCTCATTATGAAAGACCATTAAAAACTCGTAGGGTCCAAGGGTTTGTTTGTGCGCGTATGTATGGGTGGGTGAGGAGCGAGGAGAATGCTCTTTTCAATGCTGTCTTCTTTAACCTGATGAAAAACCAATCCTACTGGAGAAAGAAAATTACAGATTATATTGAAAGAAAATAAGAAAAGACCAAGGGGGGAAGGAAGCCCAACAGATTAAGAAAAAGGGAAAAACTAAAACTGCACAGGACGTGACTCAGGGTACATGGATGATGGATGTCCTACAAGGACCTTGCATGGCTAAACCATCTTCAGTAAGATGATTGATCAGTATACCCTTGAAGGACACTAAGACATCAAAGAAGGGAACTAACAAACAAACAAATAAACAAAAAAAGAAAGAGAAAAGAGAGACATCAAGGGTGATAATGACTGGACCATTTAATAAAGTGCTACATAGCCTGGTGGAAAACCCAAGATCCAATTGATGTCAGCTAGTCCATGAGGTGATAACTAGACAACTATGGACCACCAAATCATATAGCCCAAGGAAGGGACCAATCTTAGACCAAATAGAAGTGTGTATTATCTCTGATGTCTTTCCTTTCCATTTGGACCCAATTCAAATATTACAGAGTATGGCAGGATGTGCCTGTTGTTGTTATCGTTAGTATGCTTGCCTATTTTTGTTTTCTGGAGCAGCTTCTGGTAAAGTTATGAACTTCCATGTGTAACTCTTTATAATCTGTCAGATTTTCTTCTCAATAACATTTTTGTCTCTCTGCAGGTCACCAATATGGGCACCAGTGCAATTGCCATGTCCTTGCCATTTTTGTGCATATATACTTGGTCTGCTTGCTTCCATGACATCATCAACCAAGGGTATTCTGGTAATGATCCCTTCAAAAGTACATTTTAGTTGGCTGAGTCTTAAGTAAGAATCTTAGAGATGGAACTATCAGAGCACATGCATTTGATGGCTAAAGTTCCATGGCCCATGGGTCCATTTTACAAGCTTTTGCTGTGTCAAAAATCAACCAATCCAATAATCGTTGGTCCATAACCATCCAATCTCATTGATGATGTTATGGTCATCCGGTTTGGTTGAGTTTTGATCTATGAGAACTAGATGACCCATTTAGTGGCGTCTGTCAACTACCAGTCAACCTTTGCCGAAAGCAAAAACTACCAGTCAACCCATTCACATGCACTGCATATCCTGCTGTTCCTTTAATAATGGAAAATTTTCATATACTTGTCAATGATACCTCATCATACATAATTATCTCATGGTTTCATAGACTCATTACTCCTTAACTGAATGTTAGTGAGGATTAATTGAATGTTAGTGAGGAGAAGATTTGTCTGGGTTTACGTATAAATGTCAAATTTTTATCTCAAAAGTTCGAACTAGTAAGTGGAGGGCTCTCCATGAATCCAAGATTCTAATCTCATTAGTAACGTGGGACTATTCCTAATACTCCTCTTCACATGTAATCTCACCATTAGGTGGTGAATATATGGTAGTATATGTGGCAATACATGACACTTTTTAGGTGACTGGTCCCTCTTTGAGTGACATCTAGTCTATCTTTTTTGGGATCCCTCTTTCAGTGACTGGCCTTCTTTTTATGGTTACTACGAGAGGGAACATAGACCTCTGATACCATGTCAAGTTTCCATCTTAAAAGTTTGGACTAGTAAGTGAAGGGGGTTCTCCATATATAAGGATCTAAGATTCCAATCTCATTAGTAATGTAGGACTATTCTCAATAATTAATTCAGTTTATACTGATCGTTTTCTTTGCTCATATTTTCTACTCAGTGGTAAGACAAACTAACAATTCTCTTTATTTTGTAAGCAGCATTTACTGAAATCATTTTTAGTGAAACCCAAGTGTTAACTATAACATCTTTCCAAATTAACCGTTAAACAGGTATTTCTGAACCGAAAGCAAAAGAAGCCTTTAGCATTCCTTAGCTTTACTGAAACCTTACTTTGTCTTAATTGACTCAGTCTTCTTATCCACTAATATTATCTCAGCTGTCTATCCTGGTCTATGGCTGACTTTTTAGTTTGAATGCTATTCATCATTAACATACATACATTTTAATGTGTTGTCTTTGTTGCTTGTATGTGATCTATAGCTTCATTTGCAGGCCATTCTATCCATTCTCCTCTCCACCTATGCTTGTTTTGGTGTTGCAATCAGTGGCAATTCTATTGTTGTTGAGTTCTTGAGATGGAGGAGTTGTTGGGGCACTAGAGTAGATTTTCACCATGGCTCTCAAGAGGTTTATCCACCCTAACCATAATCCATCCGCGACCAAAATGAAACTGGAAATTAAGATGATTCACAAGGGAGCTGAATCGGTATTCATTTGATGGTTGCATGATATTGTTGTGGTAGCAAGGTCCTAAAGGTCTGTCTGTACAGAAAAAATTAAAAATTTCTGAGTAACAAGTGTTGATGCTAAAAACTGGTCTAGCTGATCTAGAGGCCACACTGGCCGAATTGAATGTGAAGTGACCACTTGATGATGCTTTACACGAGCTACGCTAAGTATGATCGAGCTGAGATCTGTTATAAACGAGTTGTGGTGAACTTCCTGAAATCATATAATAAATCACTGAAGGGTGGACTGGGTAGTTCGACAGTCACTCCAGTGCTTAAGTTAGTTCTCAGATCAAGCAGTATGAAGCATTACAAAAAGAATGCCCCTTGAGAGTGGGATAAGGTTTGAGTCAAGAGAGAATTGATATAAAAGTTATCTATCCCCTTACCTTTGAGATTAAGTTTATACATAGAAATTTTGAATGGTTTGCTGGAGTGGCCTGAACTACCTAGGTAGTGGAGACAATTGAGAAACTGTCTAGATGGTGGTTCACCCTTGAATGAAGATTCAACGGCGAGGGTGACGGCAGTTAATAGTGACATGGTGCGCAATGTTGGGTATGCAGTTATTGAGTGGAGGACAGTTCTCTACCAAAATAGAGAACCACCAATTCTATCAGTCATGTGACACATGGATGACACATGTCCTCCTGTGAAGGTCCCTAACCCATGAGATAGGTGTCACTTTATCATTGACCAACGAGGTACTGTATTAACAATACGAAACCTTTCAACTCTTCTTGAGAGAAAATGCAAGAAGCTTTGATACAATTTTTTTTTGTGGGTAAATTACACTAGAGGTACTTGACGTTTTGAGAAATTATACCAAAGGTACTTCACGTTTCGAAAATCATACCAGAGGTACCTGACGTTTCAAAAATATTACCCTTAGGGTACTTTTTACTTTTGTACTTCCAAATTTATCCCTGTTTAGCATAATTTTCTTGATCCGCTTTGGTTCACTCTCTCACCATCCCATTGTTGCAACGACTCACCACTTGTATTCCTATGTACGTGCTCATCGTTGTCTTAATTGCCTACCCCCTCTCCTGCCCCTGTCCTCTTCTGTGACCGTTTCTCATCGGCGAATGATCATCAACAAATCACAAATCTCAACTATAGTACACATTTTCAGTGAAAACTTCGCACCCCAACTTATTGTTTTTTCGATAGGTGTACCAACAATCAGGCATCAAATAAAGGTAGTTCAACAAGAAACGATCAGTCCTTGAAAATTTAAAATAGATCTAATGGTTAACTTAGAGGATGCCAACATTAAATAGGGTTAACGTTGGAAATATGAGAAGATGTACCTCTGGTTGATTTTTGAAACGTAAAGTACCTTTGGTATGATTTTTTTGAAACTTTGGGTAACTCTGGTGTAAATTATTTATTTATTTTTTCCCTTTTGATAACATATTAATAATTTACATTTCTTAATGTGCAGTTTTGCATCTACAACCATTGGATAGAGTCTGGTATAAATGGCAGCCATCTAAGACGTGCCATTTATACCAGAAAATAGCAGAAAGATCGTTGCTTGGTTTTACGCTCTGTCTGTCTCCCAGATGTGTTCTTTTGAATACTCAGATACTGTCAGTTCTTATCGTCTCCATCTCTCTCTCATGTGTTTGTACGTGTTTGAGTGTCTTGCTTTGCCTCTGTAGATCTGTAGATTTCAAGAAGTCGTTTCTTCTCTGCTCTTGTTTTGATGTTTTCGTGGCTTTCAAATCCTTAAAATTGTTTTTTCTTTCACCTTACGGCTTGCGTTGAACTCTTTACCAATGAAGGTTTTCTATTGTCTATTTAACTTTTATTTTATTTATTTATTTATTTTTAATTTCAATTTTCCCGTGTTTTCTCTTTCTTTCTCACCACTGAGTGTTTGTTTTTCTGACTGTCTCGTTTTCTCTTCATTGCTTTATTGATTTTCCGCTCAAAAAACTCAATTTGATATTATTGTTCCGTTGTTCTTCTGTGAGCTTAAGAACCTGCTCATGCCAATGGTATGATTTTTTTATTTTATTTTTCAGGTTCGGCCAACTTGGGTTTTTTCACATTGCTGCACCAAAAGAGGAATCTGGGAGGAGGTTATAAAATGGCTTGTTGTTTAAATAAATCCGACTTGGGCCTAGAAAGAAAGACAAGGGTTGTTCTTCCGGCCTACGAGACTCACGCTGAAGAGGCCACTGCCGCTATCAAATCTGGCAAAGTTATTGCAGTGCCAACAGATACGCTCTATGGATTTGCTAGTGACGCCTGGTAAATTATGAAACTTTTTATATGGCTTTGAAACTTCCGTATGAATTTCTTGTTTTCCTTTCATCGGTTTAAGGATAAGTTTGTAACCTAGAAATGATGATCTGACCATAAATTTAGAGAACCTGTGTAAAGGGGATTACTAATTTGGAAGGGCATTTAAGTTATTTATGGGAATTCAAAAAGACAAGAAAACAATCCTTTTGGGTGAATGGCAAAGAAATTTTTGGTTTTTGACTTAAGAAGTTAAGATAGATAGCATCGGTTTTCAGAAATTTCAGACTTCATTGACAATCATAATATATTGTTAGGAAAAACAGGCTCCCTTCCACTTGTGCACAAGATTAGAGAGACACAATAACAAAATTTGCACAAAACTAGCAAAACTAATGACTCATATAAGTCAAACTGTCAAAGCAAGTCTTCTTTTAAAGAAAGACACCAATTTTCAACATGAAGGTAAAACCCAAGAGACCCTAACCCAGGTAAAAAAATCTCTACTATCATAATAGTAGGAATACAATGTTTTTAGATAGTACTAGAGGGTTAAAATATTAATCTTCCCTAGTAAGTGCTAGAGGATAACGAAAGATATTATAAAAAAAACCTTCTTGGTTAACAAATTAATTCTCACCTTACAATGTAGATGGACAAAAGCAACAGTACCTCACTTCAATGCTAGCACAATCTATACATGTAGTACCTTTCGTTCTTCTCTCGATAGAGAGAAGACTGTCACACCACTACCCAAGTGTGATGAACACTTTGTGAAAGAGTTCTCTCCCTCTCTTCTTAATTTCTCTATATAAAAGGGGGAAGGAGGGAACGTTAGAACGTATAGAGATACTAACCTCAAATAGAAAGTGAGAAGAAGTGAGAAGCTCTGTGTCCCTTAGAGGGAAAAGCTCTTTAGTCATAGAGAAGATGCTTTGTCATAGAGCGCAAGAGTTTAGAAGTACAAGACAAGTACTTGAACTCTTGAGAGAGTGTTCCTCGTACTTTAGTATTAGCGTGACGACCTTTTCTCTCTCAAGAGAAGGATGGAAGGTACTTTCTGTGTTATGCCTGTTAGATTCCTATTGTGTGGGCTTGATCAATTACCTAACCAGTTGTTAAGTGGGAGTTCAATTACTGATTTAACCGGTTCAGATCTGGTTCATCACTGATTAGAGACAACTAACCCGGTCCACTGTGGGAATGGTTCTGGGTTAGAGATAGGTATTATAAATACTATGGTTAGGGTCTCCGCAGCCATTGGTTTTATCTCTCTGTTGCTCCCATACGCACAGAGGAAAAAAAGGGATCCCAATGAGGCTGTGGAAGATTCTAATCGAAGCATTCAAGCTACAAGAAACGGTGGGAAATCAATCTACAACAAATGGTATGTGTTCTATCATCTCTTTTAATGCCCATTGTATTCTAGTTATCTGTGTGGTGGTTTCGTTAGGGTTAATGGGAAATCCCATGGGAAAACCCCTAATTTATATTAAAAATTCTAACAATTGGTATCAGAGCCACCCACATAGAGCTAGGATCATAGGTAAGGAAGGGATAGTTAAGATGGTAGGAATGATTGAATTGAAAAAGGGAGAAATTTTTCTCCATAATTTTTCCCACAAAGTTTAAAACCTTTCAAAATTTTTTCGGACCGGTGAAATTCGAAATAAACAATACCAGGTTGTAGTACAATGAAAGACGAGACGACCGACACAAAAATGGTCGCCGGAGGTGGCCGGACGCGCCCTCACGTGCCGCCTGAAAAAGCCCGTGAGTTCCACGCGCCGGCAGTTGAAAACAAAAAAAAAATTTGTTCTGACGGTGCCGAGTCATCGCCGGGTCGACTCGGCGTTGAATCGTAAACCCTAACTGGGTTTGCGGGTTGACTCGGGCCGAGTCCTCCCAGCCCAGGCGCCAGGTCCAGACCGGCTCTGCTAGGGCTGGCCCAGCCTAGGCGCGCCAGGCCCAGACCGGCTCTGCCAGGGGTGGCCCAACCCAGGCCCAGACCTGACCAGGTCCAGTCCAAACCGGGCAAACCCAGCCCAGGCCAAGCCAGCTGGCCAGTCAGGCCCAGCCCAGAACCAGCCCAGGCCAAGCCAGCCCGGCCAGTCAGACCCAGCCAGACCGACCCGAAAACCCAAAAGGGTGATCCAAGTATAAACAACCCGAACGGGTGACCCACTAGCCTAGACCGGGAACCCGAAATGTTGCCCGATAATCCGACCCGAAAACTCGAAAATTTGACCCGGATACATAATTGGTTGAACCAGACAGACCGGTTTGGTCTATCCAGACCGATCAGTTTGGTTCAGGTCGCGGTTCGTCCCGGTCCAGACTTCTAAGGCCTGTTTGCCTTGCAGCTTTTTGACTGCGTTCACAATCCGACTTTAAACTGGGTTTGTGGGAGCTAGGAAGGTCGAATTGACCTGCGGTTTGTTCCGTTGGACTTGGTTTTCAATGCTCTTCAATCTGAAATATATATTGTTACATTTTGATACATTGGAAATAGTATTTTTCCAAGTTAATGCTCTTTTAGAGCTGGATTTGCAGTGTTTCTGCTGTTTTTTCTCAATATTCTTGTATCATAATGATTGTTGACTTAAAATGTATGTTTATTTGAATGTTTAGACTTATAAAGTTAATTTTTGAAAACATTCATGGTTATATATATCCCACTAGAGCTGCAATTTGGAATTTGTTCATATCATGGTGGAACTTGGTGGATTCTACCAAAGTGGTATACTTTGTTTTGTCATGATGTGTTCAAATTCAAGCGACTGTGTTTGTAAATGCTTTAAAGAATGACAGTGTTCACCTAAGGGTGGCATTGTCCCAGTTTATTCAAATTATGATTTGTACATATTGTGTAAGGATTGGGTGGGACCACCAAAGTGGCAAGCTCAGTTCTATCATGATATGTTCAAATCCAGTACGTATGCATTTATAGACATAGCAAAGAAGGATAATACTCACTCAAATGTGACATTATCAAGATTTTCACTTTTGTGGAAGCAGCAAAGAGCGGCATTGTCCACCCAAAGGTGGCGGTGTCAAAGATCATGTAAACTCATGCACATGGATGAAGGATCTTGACTTTAGGAGTTTCATACACCCAAAGGTGGTGGAATTTCGAGAGTCATTATCACTTCGCAGGTTCTGCACAGATAGTAAGAGGACCAGTGTGCTCTTGTCCCAAAGGATAAGGGTGTAGTTTCGGTTGACTCTACACAGATAGTAAGAGGACCAGTGCGCTCTTGTCCCAAAGGATGAGGGTGTAGTTTCGGTTGACTCTTCAAAGGAAATAGACTTGCATATATTTAATTATTGTAAGTTTAACTTATCTTGTGTGTATGTTTACATTATATCACACATTAGAGAACATATAATGATCAAACACCTCATGATGCCTGTTATGGCGGACCAGTTCTATGAATTGGCATGAAAAATTGAAAGCTAGTCTAGGAATGTTTAACCTAGTACTCAGCAAAGATTATATTCTGGTTTTTAGGAATATTCAATCCCTAAGATCAGGTAAAAGAAAATTCAAATAAAGAACATTGGAAATAGATGTTCAGAGTGAAATTCAAATAAATTTTGGTCTTTAAAATGGGGTAGAGAGATGTTGTATTCTCAAGGTTGTCTGTACCAGTTTTGATGGTATAGGATGATAATGGTGTGTGAGGAAACACAGGTTAGAGCTATTAGCCATCACTAATAAGCTCTAAGATATGTGAATCTCTGTAGGTAACTCATTGGAATATTATAGATGATTCACTTGACTTTTACTTCCTCACCTAAACTGCAAAGTTAGATCCTGGTGACCCATAAACCTAGTGGACAGAAGATGAGTTGATTTCCTTTATACTAAGGAAGAAATTTCAAAAAAAAGAGAAAGGAAGGAATGCCAATGTCATGACGTGTGAGCCATACTCTGACAAATGTAATAAGTGAAAGGTAGGGTCTTACAGAAAGAAAAATATTTTTTCAAGGAATAGTAAGAAACTTTTGACAAGGAAAATGATTTTATGGAACTACAAGAACTCAGAAGGAACATGTGAAAAATGTTATACTGGAAGAAAAGGTAGGATCATGAAACTTTTGAGTGAGAAGGTAATGGAGATTGGAAACTTAAGTAGTAGAAGTAATCCAAACCTATAGGAGTAGCAAAAACCCTTATTTGCTTTCTGTAGTTTACTTAGCTATAGAAGTTAGACAGTATATCCTAATTCCATCCTTAGCATAGACATTTAGGACTCTTATCTAAGGAAAGACTGTAAAAAGGTTGTAAAGAACAGAATTCTGGAAACCCCTAAAGTTAATGACTTGCTTACTTGTGAGGATTGTTTAAGGGAAAAATATTTCATAAAAGGATTAAGACTGTTGGATCTGAAGGCGAATGTAAATTGTTAAGGTTGATCAGGTGATATTGATATACTCCCAATGATTTTAGCCAAATGTTTACAAGTGCTAAAGCTTATGGCTTAGCATCATGTGGATGAGATTCAACAACAAAAGAGTAACAAATAGATATGATCAAGAGAACTCGAGAATATATTAGCTCCTTTGGAATGATCAATTCTGCAGCCTATAGTATTAATAGGGTGCCATGTAAGTTGATTTCAGTCCAAGTTGTCTTCTTGATTGGAACTGTAAAAGTAACGTATTTTTATAACACTCGTGAGAGAGTGATTATTTTAGGACATTGAGTTATCATTTTTTGGGATATCCACTCATGTCTGAAGGATTTAGCAAGATTCATTGATGATGTTGGTTAGCAGTCACATCCAAGAAACATAAGTTTAATGAGACCACATGGAAATTGTTGTGGAGTAATTAGTTGAAGTATCAAAAATATTGTCAGAGTGTAATGAGATAATTGTTGAAATTATCTTCATTCAGGTTGATGCATAGCCAAAATACCAGAGCTAGATAAGGCAATGAGGAGATATAATAGACTATGTAGATCTGTAATTTCATCACATGTTATACCTCAAAAATAGATGTTTTGGCATTGGACAAGATGAAGATCCCAATAGTTTTGAGCAAGTTGTTGATAATGAAATTGCTTTTGAGTGATTACCAGTCATAAATGATGTATCGTTATTTATGAACATCAATGAGATTTGGGATTTTATGCTCTTGTCATGAGCGGTGTACTCATAGGCTCAAAATGGATATATAAGAAAATGTGTGATTCCAGTGGGAGAATTGATTGCTACAAAGTAAAACTTCAAAATGGATATATAAGAAAATGTGTGATTCCAGTGGTAGAATTGATTGCTACAAAGTAAAACTTGTAGCGAAGTGGAATCACACAAAGATAATGAAAAGTATAGACTTCAAATCTTTGAGGTCTTAGTTCTGCATTTTATTTTGGAGTTGCATCAGATAGATGTAAAGATCGTTTTGATCAAAGAAAATCTGGAAGAAGGTGTTTATAGGCTTTACCCATAAGGTTTTGAGGTAAAGGAGAAAGAAAATCTATTTTGTAGACTTATAAAGTCAATATGTAGATTAAGTAAGCATCCAGATAGTGGTACCTGAAGTTTGACAGAGTTTTATCTTCTTAAAACTTTGTTGAGATTATCTTTGATCATTATGTGTATATAAAGGTTAGTGGGAGTGGATTTATTTCCTAGTCATATGTGTTGTTGGTTAATCATTGACCAACAGTGACATGGTTTACCTGTTAAAACCATAGTTTTCAATGTCTGATAAATTTGAGATGAAGAATGTGTGAGTAAGTACCTTTGTACTTGACATTGAGTTTTCTCGTGACAAGAAAAATGGAACTCTGGGTTTGTCTCAAAGGGTATACGTTATTCGTGATCTCGAATGATTGAATGTACATGCATAACAGTTAAGTTGCAGATGCTTAAATCAGTAAAAGAGACAAATTGACAGAGTTATGTTTAAGAAATAATGTTGAGAGAGAGCATCTAAAGTACAGAGCTTGGTGTATGCTCAAGATTATATTTATTCTCACATAGCTTTTGTTTAGAGTGTTTTAAGACATTTTTAGTTGGATGCTGGTATAGCTCTCTGAACAACGAGAATCGAAGGTCAGGCGGTACTTGCAGAGGACCAAGGATTATCTACTCATTTGTGGCAGTAGTGACACTCTTGGATATTGTGATGTAGTGTTTTGTGATTGCATTGGTGGCATGATTCCCATCTCAGTTTTTTGTTATGATGGTAGATGTACCCTTTGGGAAAAAATATAAAGAAGTTTATCCATGCATCACCCTCTTGAGAATGTAAATTTTATAACTATATGTGAAACTAATAAGTAACATATCTGGTTGAAGAGTTATCTTTCAGACCTGGAAGGTTGTAAGTTTTACTTAGGCCTATTGAGATGTGTTGTGACAGCGGTTTTGCTGTGTTGTTCTCAAAGAATAATGTGAAATCTAGTAATTCAAAGCATAATAGAGATAAGATTTCAAATCTCTTTAGGTGAGAGAAAAAGATCAAATAATTTATATCATTGTATAGCACATTCGTTAAACATCTTAATTGTAGATTCTCTGACGAAGGTTTTGTCAAGAGGAGTCTTCAAGGGACTGTATGTTTAATATAAAAATGGTTAATTCATTAAATGTGCTTGGTTAGTGAGAGATTTTTCTCACAATGATAATGATTTATTTCATTATGTTTATTTACATTGTCAATGGTTTTGGCACAGATATTTATAACCATGGTTATTTTTATTTCAGTATTCATTTATTGCTATGTTGCATATTCATTGACATGTCATTGACAAGGGTGGTATTTAGCCAAATGAACGAGGCGGTATTTAGCCAAATGAACAAGGCGGTATTAAGCCAAATGAACGGGGCGGTATTTAGCCATAGTTCATGGCGGTGTGCCAAAGTACGATATTGACCAAAAGGGTATGTGGCGGTTTGCTACGGTCAATATCAAGGTTTATTGCCTCTCAGGTTTTATCAAGGCAATTAAATCGAAGGTTATTCAATCTGGACCCACATGAAATAAAATTTTCATGTATACATGTCTCTAGGCGATTCATGTCATTAAGTAGACCCTTGTATGTAGTTGACAGAAGGTAGTACACCAGATATGTTGGAGTATTTTTCGCTGTTGCTCGACATTGGTAGGCTTGATGAGTGGATCAAAGTTTGATGCCAGTTTATTATGTAATAGGATTCCATGGCCACACCTTTCAACGATGGTTTTGTAATTAATCTAGCCCAAGTGGGAGATTGTTAGATTCCTATTGTGCGGGCTTGATCAATTACCTAACTAGTTGTTAAGTGGGAGTTCAATTACTGGTTTGACCGATTCAGGTCTGGTTCGTCACTGATTAGAGACAACTAACTCGGTCCACTGTGGGAATGGTTCTGGGTTAGGGATAGGTATTATAAATACTATGGTTAGGGTCCCCACGGCCATTGGTTTTATCTCTCTGTTGCTCCCATATGCACAGAGAAAAAAAAGGGATCCCAACGAGGCTGTGGAAGACTCTAATCGAAGCATTCAAGTTACAGGAAACGGTTGGAAATCAATTTACAGCAAATGGTATGTGTTCTATCATCTCTTTTAATGCCCATTGTATTCTAGTTATCTATGTGGTGGTTTCGTTAGGGTTTATGGGAAATCCCATGGGAAAACCCCTAATTTGTATTAAAAATTCTAACAATGCCAACATTGAGGTGAGGGTACTGTACTCTTGTAAATCCACATTGTTGTTAGCTTGTAGCATTGATTGGGGAAGATTGATATTTGTAACCCTCTAATACCACCCAGAGAAGTTTTATTCCCATTATTATCAAAGTTGAGATTTTTTTTCCCCTAGGTTAAAGTCTTATGGATTTTACCTTAATGTTGAAGGGTTTCCTCTATCAAAATTGGTGTGAGGGTGGAGTCTCTTCGAGAGCCACTAATTAAACCTGAGTTGAGAAGATTATCAAGGAGCGACAGCTGTCTACCACGTATCCTACAATTCATTGTATTAACAAATGTAGGTGAACCGGAATGCTTTGCAGAAGCAAAGGCCAAGGAACCACACTTGATTTTTATTTAGTGAAGGTGAAACTATCTAAAAGTTACATGACACTAAAAAATAAATGATTGTTTAAGTTTAACAATTCACGACCATGGTACAAGGTGAGGTTGGTTGTGAACATAGTTATTACACCGCCTTGGCGTCCAAGTGCTATTAAAAATGCAAGGCGTGATGTCGTCTTGTTGTTTGGGCGCTTTTTTTTTTAATTAAGTGAATTTGATTTTTTTTTTCTTCCTTCTCTTTATTCTCCTTCTTCTTCACTTCTCTGTTTTGGTTCTTCACTTTCTTCTCCTCCTTCTTCACTTCTTTGTTTTGGTTGTTTCTTCTTCTTCTTCTCAACCCTGTTTCTGTTTATAAAGTTGTTGGCTAGTAACTGTTCAAGATCAGAATCAAAATATGGGAGATTTCAATTTAGGGAGGGAAAAAGTAAGGCTGAGAAGTGGCAGATGGTACAAAATTCAAAAGGTAAATCAATGACTGTCTACAGTTGAGTGCCCCAAAGGAAAAAAAAAAAAAAACTGTGCACAGTTATGGATGTGGACAAAAACACAAACTGACATGAACAGCATCTGGGTTCAGCATTCATGCTCTACACAAGGTGCCTAGGGATACTGAGGTGCTTAAGCGCCTGGGCACCTGTCCATTGCCTTGAATTGCATTGACACCTTGACAACTATGGTTGTGAGATGAGTTTTTTGTTGGGACCTCTTCATGTGGAGGGGGCTCACATGCTTTCTTTGCAACATAGAAAGTGGCTGACAAGCTACTTTGCTCTTCTCAAAGCATGATGAGGTCACACATGGGAGAGAAGATTTAGCATACACAATAAAAAATATAAATCAAAGAAGAAGGGAAAAGTGGTGGAACCCCATATGCAGTTGTAAATGGCACTATATCGTCCTCTCTCCCTAATTTCCGTATGAATAAGGAAGAAAGAAAGAACATGGGTGCACATAGTGTGGGATTTTTCTCTCATCTCTAGTTCTGTAAGTGAGTGGAGATAACCACAAAGAGGGTTCTATGTGAAGAGGTTTAGAGATGTGAGAGGAGCACGGCAAACGCTTTGTGGCACTTGATAGTGGTATGATAGTGTTCTTTCTGTTAAGAGAAGAAAGAAAGGTGCTTCCTATGTTTGTGATGTCGGTATTGAAGTGAGAGTATTGTACTCTTGTAAATCCGCCTTATAAGGTGAGAATTATTTTCTCATTAAATAGTGGGTTATTTCTCTTTTTGCTTAGTATTCTCTAGCTTTGACAAGAGAGGATTGTAATCTCATTATTTTTCCTAGTGGAGGATGTATTTGGACTAGGTTTTGTGGTTTTTTCTTTTCACCTTGGGAAGGGTTTTTTTTCATTTAAAAAGTATTGTTTTCTTTTGTGGTTGACTTGATTTGATTTATTTGCATATATTGTGTTATAATTTCTCCATTAACTTGCACACAGGTCAAAAAAAGATTTATTTTTCCCAACTTTTGTAGTCTTGCACCGGCGTAAAGTTGCTAAGTAAAACTTTCTTTAAAGTTAATGTCTTAGGTATAACTGTTAGTGCTATATATTAATTGGGAAAACCTCATTTGAGTGGCTCACGCCAATAATTTTATCAAAATGGTTCATCCTCACTATGCCATATGGAATAATTATTTGGGAATTTTGACTATTGGATAGCTAGTACATGGTTTGGATTAGCCAATTGAACTTTTAGAGCTAGTTCAATCAAATATAAAATATCCTCTTGTGTACTCCATGAAAAGGGCAAGCCTTGGTGTGACGGTAACGTTGTTATATTACAACTAGGTGGTCAGGGGTTTGAAACAGCTCCATGTTGTGGGGGTAAGGCTGAATACATTCTACCCTTCCTAGACCCTGCAGTACCGGGAGCCTCGTGCACTGGGACGCCTTTTTTTTCTTTGTACCCCATGAATGTCCATGCATGCCTAGGCTCCAACCACAACTGCAACACTCTCCCTTAGGCTCTCTTTGGTATGTATCATAGAATTAATTATATATACATTATGACATGTACTTGTTTGGTATGACTTATGGTACTTATTTGTATTTAAAATAAATTGATTAATCTAAAACCTACAAATAGATTAGAAGGTGTTTATCATTATTGTGATGATTCTAGTGGTATTAAAAGGTTGTTATTTATGATTCATAATTTATTCTCATAAATAATTTATTATAAATAACTCATAAACATAAATATAAACTATAACAAAGAGAGCCTTTGTCTCGATTTTCAAACCTCTATTTTGCCACTTGGCAAATTCTGTCGGCCTCCATTGGTTTTGGTTTCGATCCAGCCGGAATCGAAAACACTGTAGAATTGCTGGATCAGATCAGCTAGAAATGGATGTCACCATTCGACCTATCCACTCCTGATTCCCTGAACCATGACTCTTAACTAGTTGGCTTGGGTACTTAGCATATCGCATCAGTTGAATTTAGGAATTGATATATTTTTTTTCCAGTATGTTACTGGAGCAACAGATGTATATTCTTAAAAGTGTAATAGGAGACTAATGTATCTCTACTCCACTCATGGCATACATAGACCATGCTCGATGTTTGCTATGCGCTTATTGGGTATTTCACATGGAATTGTAGATAAGGATTGTTGTCTTCGTCTGCATTTCTTCACTTTAAAATAACTTTAGTGTTGTTAATACAGTTCTACAGAAGCAGTGAACAGAATATATAAAATCAAAAGACGTAACCGGACAAGCCCTCTAGCAATTTCTGTTGGGGATGTACAAGAAATAAGCCGTTTTGCTGTCATTGAGCATTTGCCTCGTGGGTTGCTTGATGATCTCCTTCCTGGACCAGTGACTGTTGTGCTAAGGCGAGGTCTGCAACTTGTAAGCTTATTCTCTTTTAAAGGAAAATGAAGTGTTGGACTTTGTGTTGTCATTGTTGGCAACTTGACTGATGTGACAGTGTTTGTGAGCATTCAGTCAGAGAAATGAGGAGAGAGAGTGTCAGTGCAGTGGCAAAGATGGAGCAACCTTGTATTTGTGATTCTACAGTGTTCTACATCTCTTATAGTGTGTTTCAGATGGTTTACAGCGAGTTAAATGGCATTTCTACATCAAGTTTGATGAGAGAGAGTGTCTGTGGACCCCATTGGTGATGTGACACAGCTTCTCTGATGATGTGGCCGAGTTTCTGATGATGAGGCAGTGTTGCGACATCTTAAAGCTTAAATGAAGAGAGAGAGACTATAGAGAGAGAAAGAAGAGAGAGGATAAGGAGAGAGAAAATCAGTGGGTGGGACCCACTGTGCCAATGTGGCATGCCACCATGGTAGCCAGCCTGGTAGAGGGCCACGACACCATAGTGGCAGCCAGCCACATGGCCAGCCGCATGGCACAGCCATAGGCCGACACCAGCAGCCGTGCCATTCACCAAGCACAGCAGCTGGCCCGCACAAGCAGCAACAGCCCACAGGCCATGCCGCATGCTAGTAGCCGAAGCCACCATCAGCAACAGCCTACAGGCCATGCCGCATGCCAGTAGCCGAAGCCACTTGCAGCAGCAAGGCCCGCAAGCAGCAGGGCCCGCAGGCCCACTGCCGCATGGCCATGCGCGTGGCCCTGGCCGCCTCCCCCCAGCAAGGTGTTCGACGAAATGCCAGGAGAGAGGCACCATTCGGCCATAATTTCATTATACAAGGTTTTTAAATGAAAACCTTGGTTACAGAGGTCATTAAGAAGGTTCTCAGGGACAATTTGGTCCTTCTAGAAGGGTGAAGATGCGAGATCGACGATCAGAATGGAGCCACGAAGCTCAGATCTCGATCTGATGGTTCAAAAAGGTGTGGGCTAATGTGTTATGTGGAGATCGCGTCTGGATTCTCTCGCGCAGACTATGATTGGTCAGCCGCAGCTTACTAAGTTGCGCCGCGTCATATTGAAATGGAACCTTGATTCCGTGTGGCGCACTCGAGGTACAGCGGCGCGAGGATCCTGATCTAAAGCCCATCGATGATGCCGATCTTCGGAGGCGCGGTTTATTCAGATCCGACGGATGAGGAAAAATCCTGCCATTTTGAGTGAGATCCGACGGCCGAATTTATAGATTCGTTGATTGGCCAATCAGAACTTGACAACGCAGAGGCGACGCGGCTACGGTGCGGCGCGGGTGCACGTATGGCTTGGAAATATTCTCTTTCCTTATTTTTTACTGACCGAACTTCAAACTGCCATAACTTTCTCATCCGAGCTCCAAATTGGTCCGTTCAAGTTGCAGTTTCCATATTTTCGGATGCTCTATACATTGGGCACCGTTGGGAGTCGTAAAAGTTGAGAGAAAAATTGAAAAGAGCATTTTGAATGCAGACAAAAGGATTTCTAGGGTTTTATGCCCTGTGGGAGTGATCAATCACCAACTACCTCTTTTCTGTACATCAATGGAGTGCTAAATCCCTATGAAAAGTCAGTAGAGCTTTTATTTTTATATTCATAGTGATTATGGGTTGTGTGGAAAAGATTGGAAGCCTGTGGATGAGGTGTGCTCTGTGAATCGATCTCTATCATCATTGAAGGCTTTTGGAGAGTTCCTAAGAGCAGTGTGAAGCTTCAGAGATATTGTTGGCCATTTGAAAGCATTATTTGTGAGATTTTTTAATTCCCTATCTATTTATGCTTTCAATTTATTGTATGCTAGCGTAGGTGTAAATTGTTGAATACCTAACTAGTGGGGGAAAATTGTAAGGCAAATTTATAAGCCTAAAAAAATTGTTATTTGCTTCCCGTGGGTGCGGGTGAAGCATGGTGTGTTCAGTGGGTGCTGGATACTGGCTGTTAAGCCTGAATCTTGGCGTTGGTGCGCCCTCTCAGTTTCATGCTGGGAAAACCTAGGGTTAGTATCCTTGTCTTGTAAAAGACTAAAAGTTGAGTGTTGAGTAAATACGGAGCCCGTTGGGCATTACTCCGTGGACTAACCATCACACACTGTGTTGGTGAACCACGTATATCCTGTGTTGTGAACTGTCTTTATTTTCTACTATATTTTGGAGTGCGTAGAATGGCTTACAGGATGGGTGTGCAAATCTGGTAGACCTGGCCACTGAGTGGTAGCGAGGTAGATTTGCATACGCTTATGTGTATGTGAAAAGTTAGGTCTCCATCAGCTCTGAGCAGCAGTAAATAAGGAGAATTTTTCAGACACTGATTCACCCCCCCTCTCAGTGTCATATCAAGTTCATCAGGAAGATGTTTTTATTACTTAGTAGATATTTGGTACCTTTCCTCTAAATTATAACGACTGCTCAATACAAAAATGCATGGTATGTTGGTGATCCGTTCTAGGAGTAAATTAATAGTCAAAATATACATGTTTCATCTTGATGTTTATCCATTTATTCGGATATTTATCGAGATAATGGACATTTGATATGAATGGAAGTATATCTGCTTGATTTGTAATTTTAAAATGGAAAAAAGACAGTTGCCTCCCCTATAGTATGATTAAAGGACAAATGCCTCCAAACGTTTTGGAAGAGACAAATGCCTCCTTTAGAAACACTACTAAAATACAGATAGACCCATGCCATTAGGAAATATTCCATTAAATCGAAAGGGTGATTGACTCTTACCCAAAAAAAAAAAAAAAAGTTGACTGACGGCACCGGAAAAAAAAGATTGGTAGGTGGTTAAAAAATTAACCCTAGCTTCTCCTCCATTAACTTGGTGCAACAATGAGCCGGCCGCCTGATGATTTGAACACTTCACGGGTGACTTCGGTACCACTCCTGACAATCAAGGCATTGCAGAGAGGGATCTTGGAGCTAGCCCGACCTTTAGTGTGTCCAGAATATTTTAGATGGATTCACAAGGATTTGAAACCGTGGAAGGAAACGGGTATATCAATGGATCTATCTTGATGCTTATAATAACTTTAACTCCATTGATTTCAATCCAACAAGAAAATAGGCTCTTAAAATCCCATCCTAAATTCGGGTTCCTCTGTTCAACCCAAAACAGAGAGATGCCAAAATCTCCATAAAAGACCGACCTTCTGTTGTAGGGTACCATCTTATCTATTTGTCGACCCATGAAAATTATGGGGTACCTAGAAAAAGCTGTGATGCAGGCTAGAACCATTGATTGGATTATTTTTAGAGTTTGTTTTAATTAGGGAATTCGTTGTAATTTGATTTAATTTTTTATTTCTTTCCATAAAAAAAGGGATAGACTTACCCTTTAGCAAGGAGTTTTGTAGGCTAGTTAGAAGTCTTCTTTAATTAGGAGTCTTATTATCATGTTTTATTTAGTATTTTTTATTTAGCAATTCATTAGGTTGTAAAGTCTATTTATAGACCTCTTTTATTAATGAAACGTATGATGGAGAATAGAATGAAAATTTGAGTGGTGTGTTTGGAGCCTACGGGTTGATCAGTTGCTGCTCTCCCTCTCCTCCTCTTCCTCTCTCGGTTGGCTGTTTCTCTTTCGACTGGTTCCCTTCCCCATTGCTATGGATGCTCATCCTTCCCCTACCAATCTGTCGGTAGGTATTCTTTCTCTTACCCTATGGTTTTCCCTTCTTTCTTGGACCCTCTTTCCTTTTCTAAACCCTCTGTTTTGGCCGGTAGTTCCAGCCCTCACATAAACCCTTCGATTTCTCTCCTCTTTCTCCCTATCACCCTCAAATCTTGGCTGAGACCTTCATTCTCATAACCAACCTAACCCCCCAAAGCCCATAACCAGAAAACCCTTCTACGTTGAAGTACAAAACCTACAACTCACCTTTTCTCTCTCTTTCTGCCTAACCTTGTTTTAGTCCTTCATTACTCTTCCATTCCTTACTATTTTGGGCAACTGTTAATTGGAAACGTTAGTGTTGAATATTTCGAACCTTTGTCTGAAGTTTCAGTTCCATTGGACCCCTATCGACTGAGTTCTATCGTTCCAAACAAATCTGGTTTTTCCCACTTTGCTTCAGCGCAAGGTTGAAGATAAAGCTTTTCTTATCTAAAATCGTGAATGGGTAAAGGAAAGTATTAATTAGGTTTCCAAAATTGCCCTTCCACTATTCTATCCCATAACCTTTAAATTTAATCCCTATTCTGTCCTATGTTCTGTTTGGCTATCCTGTTATATTTAATCCCTATTTGGTCCCAAGGCTTTGTTTGTTTTCAAAGTTATCAAATTCTGAGTTATTACGAGATCTGCCATTGTTTCTTCAATTAAAGCTTATATTAGCTTCGGTGGACCCATAGCAGACCCGATTGGGTTTTTTCTCGACCCAGGTCCTCATCTAGCTGGGTTGCTGTGTACTCAACCAATTTCATAATAGGTAAAACTCAGAGGTTAACCCCTTATGGGATCTCTGATTTCATCCCTTTTGTCTCTCTTTCTGGAATTTGGACCGCTGTAGCTTCATCTGGGGAGAAGGAATGGGAAGGAGAAGAAAATTTCAACACAGATATCTATGTTTTCAAGTCTTTAGATGGATCTGAAAGAATTAAATTAGTCGATCATGGCGGTTGGCCTTGTTGGGTCGATGATTTCACTTTGTATTTCCATCGCCGAAGCGGTGATGGATGGTGGAGCGTTTACAGGGCGAGTCTACCTCGGTTGAGAAAAATACGAACCGAGTTTGTAGTGATTGAACGAGTCACTCCACTTCTTCCCATTTTACAGTTTCGATGGGTTGAGAATCTTAAGATTACTCATCTTTCTAATCCTTTTTCAGTTATTGTGGGGATGACAAGAGTCTTGATTTCATTATTGTGGGGATGACAAGCAGTTCCTTTTTCAGTTTTTCTTAGAAAAAGGTATGATTGTAAATATATAGGGGTAGATTGGTCCATAGAAAAATTCACTTTAACACTGTTAAAAAAAAGGGACTTGTCTTTTCCAGAAACGTTTGGGGGCATTTGTCCTTTAGGCATATTACAGGGGGGTAATTGTCTTTTTCCTTTTAAAATTACAAATAATAAGCTTTAATAATCCTATACCTAATATATATTATATTTTGCATCTATTTATATTCTCACAAGAAGGATGATTATGTGTTGGGCGGATGGACATAGCACCTTAGGTGTTGTGTTCCATTGTAGAACTAGAGCAATGACTACTATATGCATGTGAACTGGGGCCAACACTAAGAGGTATAACCCCCCCTCCTCCCTAGGGGGATCCTTCGCTTGTCTTCCATTTCCGAAACAGACTCTACTATGTGTCATAGTTGTCAAGGCGTGTTCGGGCGGTTATTTTTGTACTAGGCGTTTAGGTGCTTTGGGGATGTTCAAAAGGCGGCCACCTAGGTCTTCTGGGCATTGCCTTGGGCGTCTTGGACACTCTGAATGCCTGGGTGGTCGCCTTGTTGCAGATGTGTAGATTTATTATATTATTATATTTATTATTTGTATTTTTTAATTAGATTCTAAAACTAACCTTTGGATTGGCTTTGTGTACAATAATGTATTATACACAATTACATGGAATCATTGTTTATAAGGTATATGGAGGCAAACATCTTTGGTTTGAAAAAAAATAGAAACTCAAACCTAACGATTTGCAATTAGGACTGCAGCTTGCTTTCTCTGGACCTCTTCCTCTTTCGGCGGTCGGCTTCCCAATGATTCAGGTATGTTAGTAACTTAGTATGTAGATTTATTTTGGTAGGTTAATGTTATTCAGTTGTCCTTCTTCTTCCTCTTGTCTACGAGTCTGCGTCGAGTCTTTTTTTTTTTTCTTCTTCTCTGTAATGACGACTTCTTCTCTGCGAGTCTTCGATGAATCTTCTTCTCCTTCTTCTTCTTGTTCTTTTTCTTCTTTGTTGCAGGTTCGGAAAATCTTTTTTTTTCTTCTTTCTTCTCTACAATGCCAACTGTTTTTTTTTCTCCCGAATGTCGACTAAAAACTCAATTTTTCTTCTTCTTCTTCTTCTTCTCTGCTACAGGTCTGCAAATATTTTTTTCTTCCTATTTCTCTGCAACGTAACAGTTTGTTGTAGACTAAAAACTCGATTCATAGGGTGACATCTGTATAGTAGCCTGGTAACTGTTGTTGTAGGCGAACTCGATCAATGACAACTTCTCATCCCAAGCTCCCTTAAAATCAATAGCACAAGCTCGCAGCATGTCTTCCAGAATCTGAATGGTCCTTTCCGACTGACCATCCGTCTGAGGATGAAATGTTGTGCTAAACTTTAACTTCGTTCCTATGGCTTTCTATAATCCCTCCCAAAACTTTGAGGTGAATCGAGGATCTCTGTCAGACACTATACTCTTGGGTATGCTGTGAAGTCTAACGATGTTATCCACATACAGCTTGTCTAACCTCTCCATCGTATACTAGGATCGTATAGCAATGAAAGGAACTGACCTCATAAGTCGATCTACAATCACCCAGACCGCATCCATAGACCTTGGGGTCATTGGTAAACCCGTGACGAAGTTTATAGTAATGCAATCCCATTTTTAGATTGGTTCAGGCAACGGCTGGAGTAGGGCTTGCAGGTCTCTGTCTTTCGGCCTTTAGCTATTGACAATTCATGCATTGAGACACGTGTCGAGCTACATCTGTTTTCATTCCTCTCCACCAATATAGCTTCTTCAGATCATGATACATCTTTGTACTTCTAAGATGTATCGAATATGAGGTAGAATGGGCTTCCCCCATTAGTCTGTTTCTGATATCTAAATTTTTTGCTTTTAGGTACGCACACTCTTCCTTTGTACCTTAGTACCCTTCTGGAGTTTAGAGTGAAATCAGGAGTGGTCCTACCTTTTTCCAGATCTTCTTGACTGTCCTCAAATAGGGGTTCGATTGAATTGTTGTTTTCACTTCATCCATTAGATCAGGTACAATCTTCAGTGTAGCGAACATATTTAAAAACCAATGAATCAACCCTAGGTTTGTCGAACCACCTGGTTTATCGATCACGAATTACTCATTGCCATAATTAAATACTCTTGCCACGACACACATGGCAACATTTGTGCTAGCTTCTTCCTCAGGTTTCCTTATTGATTTTTGACTTAATGCTTCAGTGACTACATTAGCCTTCCCTGGAAGATACTGGATATCGCTATTATAATCCTTTAGCAATTCCAACCACCTTCTCTGTCTCGTGTTCAACTCCTTTTGGTTAAACAAGTGGGTGAGACTTTTATGGTTTGACTTAATCTGAAACTTCTCATCGTATAAGTAATGTCTCCACATCTTGATGGCGTGGATCACTACTACTAATTCCAAGTCATGAGTAAGGTAATTCTTCTCGTGTTCCTTTAGTTACCTTAAAGCATACGCAATCACTTGCTCTCCTTGCATGAGAATACATCCCAAATCCAATCCGGAGGCATCAGTGTAGACGGATAGCGACTGTCCTAGCACTAGAATGATCAACATGGGAGCCGATATCAGTCTTGCCTTTAGTGTCTGAAACACTCTTCCCAATTGTCCGCCCATACAAACTTTTCTCCTTTCTTGATCAGTTTGGTGAGGGACATGGCGATTTTAGAGTAATCCTCTACAAATCTTCTGTAATAACCAGCTAACCCCAAGAAACTTTTGATCTCTGCAACGTTCTTAGGCACTTTCCATTTTACAATAGCTTTAATCTTGTTGGGGTCTACTTTAATTCCTTTTTCTGAAACAACATGGCCTAAGAAAGCTACTTCATTAGCTAAAACTCTCATTTCGTAAATTTGGCATCAAGCTTTTCTCTTCTCAGACGTTGAAGAGAGGCTCTAAGATCTGTTACATGAGTCTCTCTATCCTTGGAATAGACTAGGATGTCATCTATGAACACAATGACTGATGTATCCAGCATGTCATGAAATACTCGATTCATAAGTTTCATGAAGGTCGCATGGGTGTTAGTCAACCCAGAAAACATAACTAGAAACTCATAGTGTTTCATATCTAGTTCTAAAAGCTGTCTTTAGAATATCACTGTCCTTGATCTTCAATTGATGATATCCTGACCGAAGATCAATCCTGGAAAACACCTTGGTATCTTGCAATTGGTTGAATAAGTCGTCGATCCGAGGCAATGAATACTGATTCTTGATCGCGAGCTTGTTCAGTCTCCGATAGTCTATACATAATCAAACACTACCGTCCTTGTTTATTAACAACACTGACGCTCCCTATGGTGATATACTTGGTCGGATATAACCCTTGTATAGTAACTCTTATAGTTGAACCTTCAGTTCCTTCAGTTCAGTAGGAGTCATTTGATAGGGTGCCTTAGACACAAATATAGCTTTGGGTAAGAAGTCTATCACCAATTCAGTCGCCTGATCAGGTGGCAAACCTGGTAAATCTTCAGGAAATACATCTAAAAATTCACGCACAACCTCAATGTCTTTTATTCATGGTGCTTCTTTGGTAAGATCCACTACAAATACAAGATATCTAACTCCACCCTTCTCGAGACATTTATTTGCCTTAAGTGCAGAAAGGATAAGCTTCCGTTTATGAAGAAGCTTGGTTCCCTTGAAACTAAAATCCATACCATCCTTGCTTTCAAATAGTAGCTTCTTCTCAGCACAAAGCAGACTCATGGAATGCTGAGATAACCAATCCATTTATAAGATGATGTCAAAGTCTGCTATCTCGAGTTGCACTAGGTTGGCTTCCAAAGTTTGTCCATTAATAAGAACTGGACATGAGCCCTAACATTCATCTAATTCCACCTCTATTCCCATGGGTGATCCGACTAATAGCTTGAGGTCCAAAGATCTAAGGGGCAAGCTTCTTTCCAAAAGAGACAGATACAAAAGAATGGATAGCCCCAGAGTCAAAGAGGACTCTGGGGGGGACCCCGGATATAGGTATAATACCTATCATTTTACCTAGTTTTAGTCTACATACACATACAAGGTATTGTAAAGGATAGTGTTAGGTCATACCTGTGACCACATCAGGTGATGTGATGACGTCCTATAAAGTTACGGCATACACCTTTCCTTGTTGTACTTGCTTCCTGGGCTTAGGGCAGTTCTTTGAGTAGTGCCCTACTTGGTCACAATTAAAGCACCTAATATTAGAATTCCCCTGTCCAAGCTGTGGTAAGGCCGTCTGAGTGGTATTGGCCGCACCATTAGATTTCTAAGGTCGGAATGGTTTGAAATTCTTTGAGTTTCCTCCACTAAAAGAATTTCCATTGGGCCTTTTTATACCGTGGTTCTGAGAAAAATAACTCTCCTTCTGACTGGATTCAATAACCCTAGCAATCTGCACATCTTTGTTATATATCTTCTTCTCCACACCCAAAATGTATTCTTTAATGCTTCCCTTCAGTCCTGTAATGAACCTACGGGTCTTGGTATCCTCCTCTTGCATACTAGTAGGAGCAAAGAAGAATAACTCTTCATATTTCTGTTGATAAGCGTCCACAGACATCTGTCCTTAATACAGACTCAAGAACTCTTTCTCCATCTAGTCTTTGAAGCTTCTGGGAAAATATTTCTCAAAGAACGCCTCTTTGAATATGGGCCAAGTCAATACAGTGTGCTTGGTCAGTAGATAGATGCGGGTAAACTTCTACCATTGTTTCACATCTCCTTTCAGCATGAAAGTGGCACACAAAACTTTTTCTTCTGCAATAATTGTCATTAGTAAGAAACTTCCCTCCATTTCATCCATCAATGGGCTGGCCAT
Organism: Protea cynaroides; assembly: GCA_028583415.1. Lineage (NCBI taxonomy): Eukaryota > Viridiplantae > Streptophyta > Magnoliopsida > Proteales > Proteaceae > Protea > Protea cynaroides. The sequence goes on from CM053266.1 coordinate 23,386,088, forward strand.
AATGGATCAGAAGGCTTGCCCGTAAACAGTTTTGGCTTCATCTTCATAAAACTCTCAATCAGCCTAGAATGGTCTAGCTGGTTTTGAGCATAGATGCCATATATAGGGGCCTGATACTGGTTTCACCCTTGAGAAGTATGCTGGTTCAAAACAAGAGTAGTCTCCCCTGGTACCTGATGTGTTGCAGGTACGGTGTTACTGCCAGTTAGTATTGTATTGGCCTGTCCGATCAGTGCCGACGTGTTGGTAGCCGGTGTAGCATTGGTAGCCAGCACGGTGAGTCCGATAGCAGCTTGCATAGTAACCGTCCACTGCTGTTGATCCCTCATTTGCCTTACTAGGTTAGCTATAACGGTGGCCAATTCTGACGGTGGTCCTGGCAGTATGTTCTGAGCGGCCTGGTTACCTGTTCCTTGAGGCACCTCATTCTAATTTACAACATTATTCTGTCCTGTGGGATTCTCATTCTCATTTCCCCCTAGAGGTGGTGGTGGGGTAGGATTCCTTTGATCACTATTGCAGGTGGATTGGCTCCGATAGAGATACGAGAAGGATTATGATAGGGATAGAAAGTCACCACCTCATCCTCCAACCCAGGGCTAGCTTTTATTCAATTTTGATACATTCATATTTTATATGTATGTTTACAGAGTAACTGTCCAAATTGTGGACCGTACTCTACTCATGTTATCGTTATACATTATACTTTGTTTTTCTTTGTTTATAATTATGGTTTCTCTTTTTATATGTGCATTATTTTCTCGTTCCATTTAGTCTCAAACAATACAAAGCTTATAGTGTGTTGTATTAAAGCTTTTATTTTCATCCTAGCTTAGTTCATAGACACAATTAGATATATCTGGTTTAATTGGCAGAGTCATAGAGCTCTAATACCAAGCTGTCACACCCCTATCTGGCTAAACCAGAAGTGTGATTAAACCATCTTATGAACTAACAGTTCACTCTAGGATCCCATAAGACCGTGTCGACCATCAAACCACATTCACATCACAATCAAAGGTGATAAAATAAGGAACGGAAGTCTTTATTAGTAATGAACTGAGAGTCTAAGTTGTAATTAATTAAATAAATCAATTATCTCCAAGTAACTCAAAACATAATAAATATCTGTTACAAGTTTCATAATCAAATGAAGAAAAATAAAACTAAGAATAAACACATTAGAAGCACTTACATGAAGAGTCATGCTCATCTTCCTTAGCACGCACATCTATAGTAGCCACGTATCCATACGCTGATGCGTTTATATAGTCCTCCACCATAGTACCTGCATCATTAACTAAAATATTCGACGTCGAGGGGTGAGCACACAACACGGCTCAGTAAGTCAACAAAATAATGCACAAACATATGCATGCATTCAATTCATATCTGTGGTCTGGTATATATTTACAAGTATGCTATGGTAAGAATTGACAGCCACCGCACCTCCATGCACGAGAGTGTAGCAACGTGGAGTGGATCAAACACCATGGCTGTCCCATAAGCACTTACTATGGAATAGAGATAGAGCTAGAGCGCCCAAATCAAACACCGCTAGAACTCCCTGATGCCTTACCTGTACCAACATGTAAGCCCCTATTGGCGAGGGCTTGCAAACTGAGATCCGTAACTAACCAATCCTAGATGTTATCTAAATGTATCCAAGGCCTTACCCTAGTATCCCTCAATACGTCCATAGAGATAGAGCTAGAGTTTACACGGTAGAGTTTAATAACCACTCGGTCCGGATCCCCCTGATGCCCTAGGAGGTACTAGTTCCGCCAAGATAATAGCGATATGACGATGTCATGAGATGCATGGTTTAGGGATCACACAACCCTCCCCACACAGCACACCAACCACACTTACAAACACATGCCTATTCCTATCATCATCAACAATGGAGTAAAACAATAAAATAAATATGCATGAAAAAGAATAGCAATAATATAAGATGAACATGAATGGCAATAATATTGGATGACATTTAAGATGCACATTACAATCATACAAGCATGGCATCAATCATAACATTGGACAAATAAAAGAAGGAATGGCTTGTTACTATCCAGTTAGTTTAGGTATTGTTTCCTCACCTGTAACGATTGTTTGTTCCTCTTCCAAGCTTTGAAACGTGCTTTGAACTAGTTGGAAACCTAAGCAATTCATGAGTTTAAGTTAGGGTTTGGTCTCATTGAATGTCCGTGGTTAATTCCTTGTTTGGCCTTCAAACTAGGCTTTTTGTTCTTGACTGGTAGGTTCATTGGTCTCTGACATATGTTGTCTAGTGACTGACCGATCGACTCAGTGGTCACACATATAGTCGACCACTGAAACGATCACAAACTCTGGGAAACTTCCTGAGAGCCTATGGTCGACTCATTGGTCGCACTAGGTGTCGACCAGTAATGTGACCACATAACCTTCTGGTCATTTTTCCAATTTTTGCTTGGTCGATCCATTGGCTGACCCCTGGGGGTTTTTCTTATGGTCTTTCTATGGCCTTTATGTTTTATCCGATTCATCCATTACCCTTTAACCATTGTTATTTGTTACTTTCAACTAAAACCAACATATTAGGATTCAAAAGTATGATTTTCACCATAGTTTAATGGTGATCTAAATTCCAATCCATCATTCCCCCCATCCTAAGCTTTCTACTGAGTTTAGGTTCTTACCTTAAACTCCTTGTTGTAGAGAACACTCTTTTCTGCAATAGATCTCTTCAAATTTCCTCTTCTTCTCTTTCTTCTCCTTCTTCTTCTTCTTCCTCTTCCTCTCCTTTCTTCTTCTTAGTTCTAGGATTTAGAATGGATCAAAAGAGTGAGAAAAAGAGGAGAAACATCCTCTATATAGGGAGAAAACATTCCATATGGAGTCCTCTCTCAATTGGAAAGAGATCTCCTCAATTTAGGAGACTTTCCAAAATCACGGAGTCTGTTATGGGTTTGACCAGTCGACTCTGTGCTCGCAATTCCCGTCGACCACATAAATCTAAAAATGTGATCGGTCAACCTGATTTTGAATGGTCTCATCATTTACTTGACTGGTCGGCCATACAACCTTATGTAGTCGACCACACAATTTAATTTAACAGTTTTTGGGGTTTTTGGGGTTTTTGGCTTACCTGGTCATGTGGTTTCTGGATATGGTCAGTTCGCTCGAGCCGGCAATGATAGGAAGACCTGACACTACACTGTTAAACCTGATTAGTGGAGTGCAGGTCTTACAGGGCCTTAATGCAGCTGAAGTAGAGGAGTTGGCTAATAAGGGTAGTGTCGAGGGGTCTTTTAAGGGGTCAAAGCCTTATCAAATACCCAGGACGGCTGACTTAGCCATGGCTATGCCCAAAAAGGCTCACAAGAAGGTCGAGTCCTTTCTTGCTACCTCTACAAGGGCTTCCAAAAGGAGGAGGAAGACCTTGAGCAACAAAGAGCAGGACGAGCCAGAAGGTGGTAAGTTGTCTTCACCCGTTCGTCTTTCCATACGTTTTCTGTTTGTTTGTGTGTACTGATGATAAGTATGTGTAAATTATATTTTTTTATCCCTTTGTACTATGCTTTTTAATATGTTTTATGCCTTATTGAGCTGATTATAATTTATTTTATAAGTTTAGCATATTTTAGAGACTTTGTGAATTAATTGTTAAAAGATAAAAAAATTCCAACATTCTTAATATTGATGTTTTGAGCTTCATGTAGGGTTTTGACATGGAAACAGTTCCCGAATTGAAAAGTAGTCTTTAGTAAAGTTGTAGAGGACGTCTCAAGCTTTTTGAAATGGTATTATGGAGAAAATCTGAGTTTGTTGGGCCTCCAAATGTTGTCTCAAAGTTTGACATGAAAATCTGATCTAAATCTGAATTAGAGCAGCCTTACGATCTAATTAAAGCATTCAATGATGGATGAAATTATCATAAAGAGTTTCCAACTCAAGTTAGAAAATCTACAATAAAAGAGGTTGAATCAATTTGGTATTTGAATCAGATAGGGAATCCTGAAATAGCATATGTTGAATTGATTTAGTATTTGAGTTAAATAGAGAAACTACTATTCTAGAAGACTCCAAGAAAAGAAGGAAACTCTACAATTTTAAAGTTTTAAACAAAGAAGGAATTCTAAGCTACAAAGGATTGTCATGCTTTATATATAGAGCACTGAAGTTAAAGATACTCTCTCTCTCTCTTTGGCTGGAAATTTCTATCTCTCTCTGGTTAAAAATTTCTGTCTCTTTCTCTTTTTGGCTGGAAATTCCTCTCTCTCTCTCTCTCTCTCTCTCTCTCTCTTTATGATTTTTCTTTTCTCTTTTTCTGGAAGATTGTAATGCCTGGCTAGTTTATTCATTCGTTTTAATAAATTCAATTGTAAGTTTTTTTTTTTTAATTTTGAAAATTTATTTGAGAGAGAGTTCAAGAGTCTTAGTTTCTTCTTTTCAAGTTGTGTTCTTTTGCTAGTAGTTTCTTCTTGCTTAATCTCTTTTCTCAAGTTTTAATTTCAGATTTAAAATTCTGTAGTAGAGTAGATCAATATAGGTAGTACCCCATTACTATTTTAATTTAGGGGTGAAGGCTCCCTTTGTAATCGTATACATCGCTTTGGAGTAACAACGAGACGACGAGCAACGACAGAGAAATCTTCCCAAGATAAATTTTTCTTACATTCTTTTATTTTTAATTTTGTTCACTTTATGCAATAGATTTGTGTTATTCTATGGTTATTATAGTGGTTTCGTAAATCGTCGTGCCTTTAGGAATAAATTATTATTGTTTTTGTTGCTTTGTTAGTTTTTATTTGAAGTGATTAAGGTGTTAATTTATTCAAATCACTTGGGTACACTTTGCCCTGTTTAAGTTAGGAAAATAGCGCTTCCTCCCTGAGATCGATCCGTTACTACATGATACTGTGCATTTGTGGTTACACTTTTAAATCTCTAACAACTGATATTGTCCTTATTTGTGAAGAGTCTGACGTGATTAGCCGTGTCTCTGTCCTTAATACAAGGGCATCCAACATAGCTGCTGGGGAGATCACTGGTGGGATGTCTTAGGAAAGCCATCATGTTCATTCTGTCGACCCCATGCAGTAGAGGTGTAAGATCTGCACCCGATATCCTTGGGATTTCTCCTATGCAAGGTGTTCCTACACTAATAGCTTATGGAGGATGCAAATCCGATGGAGATATCTAGATCCTAGGTAAGGAATTATATTCAGATCTTAATCATTGTATGAGACTTTAGGTGGGCCCAATGTATGCACCAGTACGTGGGACCCAAAAAACTAGATCCAGGCTACCCTTTCAACCCTGTCGGGAGAACCATGCTAGTGAATTGACTAGCTGGCTCCTTGCCGTCAAATCAGCTGCGAGGGTAACACTCTCTCTCCTCGTGGCCTATAAATAGAGGGCCAAAATCCTCATTAAGGGTTTTAGCCATTGAGAGGAACTAAGGGAGAGTTGCTGCAGAGTTTAGGAGAGAATTTAAGAGCTTGGAGAAGACTTAAAGCTCAAGCTCCATTAGACTTTCCATTTACTTCTAAGGTGAGTCCATTTTCTTCCCCTCTTTATTGTGGAGTTAAGAACACCATTAATGGTGGCTGGGCGGACCCAAGAAACACTCTTCAGAGGCTTCTCACAGATCGTGATATCATAAAGTACCGGTCAAGGCTGTGTGTTTTGCCTAGTGAGCGATCGCACATTTATGATGATCCAGTTTGTCTACTCACACGGATGTGTGACTGAATCCATTCCCCTAAAACAATAGATACAAGCATATGAGGAAGGAAGTGCTTCATACAAAAAAGGAAAGTGCTGAATCGGAGTCTGATGTATATCCCCAGTGAAGTTGCCACTGTGAGGACATATGAGGAAATGTGCTCTCAGATTTTTGCTATTATGCTCGATCGAGAGATCGTAGGCCTTCGCCTGACTGATCTTGTGTACCCACGCCAATGGACAGTTAAGATCTGGAGTCTCCACCTAGATTAGTGGTCTAGGACCTCAATTATGGTCTCACCATAGGGTAAGACTTCTATGACTCATAACCCAAAATGTTGGCTTTCGTCTCAACAGAGATCGGACAAGCGTTAAGTTACAATTTGAGAATGTGTGAGGCACCCAAACTATCCGATCCAAAATCGGTCTCCTATGCCTTAATTTCCTTTTTTATACTCTAGTGTTATGACCATTCCGGGTCAATGGATGATTAAGCTCATAGGGGATTCTAAACCAAGTGTCTAAGTTCTTTTAACTTAGGGTTTAGCCAACATGTTTTGAAAGTAAATTTGATTAATTAATATGGCAAGATCAAGAGATCGTGACTGGGTAACAGACTAATCATGCCAATCTGACGAATGGGATAGATTAATCTGGACTAATCTACCAGACTCCTACATATTTTGGATATGTTCCGAAAATCAGGTTCCCTACATAGTTCAAGGTTGTTTGCTTGTTTAACGTTTATGATTTTGATTTATGCTTGAGTGTTGTTATGCATGTTTGTTGTTTGATTTGAAATTTATGTTTTGTTATTTGGATAACCATAACAGATCAAAATCTGGATAGCCACGTTGACTGAACTGGATAGTCCTAGAGGATCTGATATGAAAAACTGTAGTTGGTCGAGATGGATAGTCCATACAGACTATGGATAGTCCTAGAGGATCTAATGTGGATAACTCTAGTGGGTTTACGGATAGCCCATGTAGACTGAGCTATGATATTGTATTTATGAATCTTCCCAAATTACCTAAGTATTCTAGGGTTTACCCTAGAAAATCAGGTACAACGTAGTTCAAAACATCAGATAAGAATCCTGTTGATGTTTAAATTACCCTAGTTGGTTGTGATCTGGATAGCCATGTGGATGTGGATAATCCTAGTGGATCTATGGATAATCCTAGTGGGTTTATGGATAATCCATGTAGATTAAGGCATGGATGTTTCTAAGGGATGGGGATCCCTCCTAAAATCCGACTCTGAAGAGTCTCGCTTCATTCAAGCAATGTTGACCTACCTGCCTAGGTCACTATACCCTAGAGGGAATTTCTTAAGGGGTAGGGATCATCCTAAACTACTATGACCTAAACCCTAATTTAAGGATTTAGAAAGTGTTTTTTTTCTTGATTAAGGTTTTTAAGGCTTCCTTACCCGTACCCTTAGCCTGTGTATGTGGGTGCCTAGAAGTACGTCTTCACACTTGACAGTTTTTGTCTGTTCAGATAGGCAGTTTGAATAAGATGTAGAAATTAAGTTTGGACAACAATAGCAACACGATAACCTTACATGGTAAGAAATCAAGCTAATTAAAGTAAGAACCACACAATTTCCAAGAGAGAATATCAGAATATTTAAATATAGCAAGCAATTAGATCAAATATAGGAATTTAATCCAAATATGGCAAGATCCATGAAAAGTCATGTGGCAAGTGTCACAAAATTACACATATGACAAGTGCCAAATAAAAAGATATATATGGCAAGTGCCAAGAAACCAACATATGGCAAGAGCCAATAAAAATCTTATATATGGAAAGTGCTAAATAAATCCTATATGGCACTGATTAGAGTACAATAAGGGTGTTAAACGGTTTATAATTGGTTTAAAGGTTCGATTTAGTACGGTGCAGTGTATAGGAGGGTAAAACCAAAGCCAAACCAATTAACTAAATTATGTCAAAATTGAAACCAAAACCAATTAGTAGTTGGTTTTGGTTTGTTGATTCTACAATTTTTCGTTAATCAATTTTGCTTGCAGTTTATAGACGGTTTAATGCATCAATATATATATATATATATATATATATAGGGAAATATTATTGTAACAACGGTTTGTTATTTTTCTAAACGTAACAAGGAATCTATTCTATCAAATGAGCAGATGATGTGTTTATTCCAACTGTTGGATAAAAAAAACATGGTCTAGATTACCCACATGTCGAATTTCAAACTTTAATTCAATTAAATACCCCCTATGTATTGGCAGGCATCTCGTGTATGTCTATGCCTGTATACGAGTACTCTAAACATTACTGTAACACTACACAAATTTGAATGAGTTAGATTAAAAAAATTGTAAAAATGAATGGTTCAGATTTATTTTGTTACGTTTCTAAACGTAACAAACCTTTGTTACAATAACAACAACATATATGTATATATATATATATATATATATATACTACACTCCCCTTGATGATGGAGATATTATTGATAGCAAAGTTCATTTCCACCATGGACTAAGATGGCATTTGATTCATGAGAGATAAACTATGTAACATAAATAAGGCACTCCAAGTTAAGTAGCAGTTTAAAACACCGGTTCATATAAGGTGTAGCATATTTAATTGATGTTAATTATACAGCATGGCTTTATTGTCGATAGGCTGAGTTTATTTGATGAATGTGAGGAATAACATTAACAGACGGTATGGAGAAAATCTTCGCACGACCACATCCGTGGTTTCTAACTTTCACTCACACGTAGGCTGTAACATGAGTGTCTGATGTAAGCATCCCATTTTTGCCATCCTTAGCCAAGCAGAGTCTATTTGATGTGTAGATAACGAAAGAGGGGAAGTGTGTGAAGATAGGGGAAAGAATAGGGGAGGTGTGTGAAAATGGAAACAAGTATAAGGGAGGTGAGTGAAATTTTCCTAAATCCAACGATCGATCAATCCCTGTGTGTTTCTTATGAAGTTCTGAGCCGAACCAAATTGATCTCTAGTATGTAGGACTCTAGGTGAACACATACGGTGAGGTTGTGGGTCCCAATTCAAAGTTTGGATTTTTAATTGTAATTTCAAGGCTATATTCGATAGGTCCCACAGCAAGGTCATGAGATGTAAATTACTTGGATATGTAGGTCATGAAATTATCATCAAAATGAGATCAGAATTGCTTAATTTCAAAACGGTTTAGAAATCCAAACCAAAATCAAACCATTTATTAAACGGTCTCTTGGTTTCGATGTAAACGGTTCCAGTCCAAAAATTGCACCCTTGGTATACAATCCAAAAACTTGTATTGAACTTTAAACCATTGATATGAGACTGAAATCTCTAAATAAAGACTACGTATGGATGTCAAGAAAAAAAAATATATATATATATATATATATATATATATATATATATATATATATATATATATATATATATATATATATATGTGAAACAATGATTCCTTTATATGTTTATCTCTCTTTTTCATTTAAAATTTTTATTTTTTTATTGGCATCCAAACATAATGGGAAAAAAATTATAACCCACATACACACCCAAAGATCAAAATAACTTCAAATAAAAAAGATCTCTTCAACTTTCGGTAAGTAGGAACAAAGTAAAATGTTGCTCAGTCCAGTCATCAAGAAACACATTGAAGATGTTGACATTTAATATTTCCTTAATATTATATATATTAATAAAAGGATATTCTTATTGATACCAAGTTGTTGACATCGGCATTTGATGTCCATCTAATTGATGCGAAAACCCAAGCACACCTCCCGACTCAAATATCAATAGCCCACTGAATGCCAAAAAGAATTTTTGTCAAGGCGTGATCCAGTAGGAACACCCATTAATAAAAACTAACTATAACCTTAAGTATCAGGAAATATATATATATAAACTTACTCTTAAATATTATTATACTATTAAAGATTCAATCCTCTTCTCACATGAATAACCACCCTTTCCATTTCTCACACCGCCCCCAGAGGTGGGTCCCACATCATGGACGGTATGGAGACAATATGCTGGAAAGGACAAAAGGGTGGTGCACAAGGGAAAAGAAGGAGAAGGTGCTCGCCGCATATCCCATGGAGGTCGCCGCATATCCCATGGAAGATGCTATATCTCCCTCAGACCATTCTCTCTCGCTACCAACTTTTCTTAAACCTAGCTAGAGCGGTGGTCCCCACATTACTATTTGCATTGTCACTTCAAAACCTGTTAATTGCTTTCATGACTATCACTAAAAAGTAAAAACCAAATAAATCTGAACCCAGGAAGCCCTTATAAAACAGAAGCCAAGCAACCTGACTAGCTCAGTAGTAGCTCTCAAAATTCTCTTGATAATAACTACCCCCACCCCCATCAGCCTTGGCCACAAACTCTCATTCTCTGCTATTGTTGGCCGGCCTGCAGGCAGCGGTGTGAGGTTATAACGATGGGCGGAGTAGCTCGTTTTTGTTATTTGGTGTCTCCTGTCAACCGTTGCTCATCTACTTTTTATCTCTTGCTGCTTCTTCCTTCTTCGATCTGGTATGGAAGACGTGGGTGGAGGAGGAGTCTTTTTGGAGGATGATTGTTTTATCACCTTATCGGAACTGAATCGTCTCTCTGAGTCTAAGGTGAGGTGAAGTGAGGTGAGAATAGGGCAACTTGGATCCTTTGGCATTTTTCACTTCCTTGGAATCTCTTCTCTTCATGACTGCATGTTGTGATGTGGAGGTGCGTTCGACGAATGTAAGTCAAGTACTAACTACTTCTTCTTCTTCTTCTTCTTCTTCTTCTTCTTCTTCTTCTTCTTCTTCTTCTTCTTCTTCTTCTTCTCTCTCTCTCTCTCTCTCTCTCTCTCTCTCTCTCTGTTTCTTCTTCTGTTTTCACACTTTTCTTCCCCTTGGCTAGTGTAATAAACCAGCTTTTGCTGGAACTTTGGTAGAGAGACAGTTGTAACTTCAATTATAAAGATTAGTCCGAAATGTGTTCCTTGTTAGGTTGCTTCAATTTCTTTTTTTATTTTCAAGGAATGTTTTCTAAGTCTTAGGGAGAAAGAGCTACGAGATATGGACGGTGATGAGATTCCACGAAAGATAGAAGTACATGCAAGTAAACTATTCTCAATAAAACTCTTTGTCTAGCCGAATCCTTTCACATGGGGTGAAATGATCACTCGACCTTTGATCATTTCTTTTCCTCATGTGAGAGGGTGCAAGACATAATCGGACACAGAACCTTAACCCTTTCTTCTTAGATGATTAACCCTTTCTTCTTAGATGATAAATAGAAGGTAAGAAATAGATAGGGAACTGTTTTTTCTTCCGAAGGTGAGTGAGACTGTTTCTAAGTGCTAATTTCAACGGGCACGATCATTTGAGGCTGTTTAATGGGGTAAAATGGTCATTGAATAGTTTTGAAAAATAGAAAAAAAAAACAATTATTGAAAAATAAAAACATAAATTATACCAAAGATAGCCTTAAATATAACATTTAGAAATGGACAATCAAATCTATTTTTCATTATATAATTCATTTTGTACCATTAAAACCAAACAATTTTTATTTCAAAATTTAAAATTGTTCAAATGAACTATTTCTAAAAAAAAAGAAGAAAAAGTAAAGAATAAGGTAAAAATTATATTAAAGAGAGTGATTATCTATTTTTTGTTCTTGTGATATATGATTGTGATATATGATTTCAGGATTGAGTAACCTTTCTTCCAAAAGAAATAAAAAAGAGGGTTGACATCCTGCAATTATTTTATGTGGAAGCAAAGGCCTGTGTTGGAGTTCTCTTTCTTCATTGTAAATGAAATTTTTTTTTTTTTTTGGGGGGTGGGGACATCAAACAATTTTTTTTCAAATTCATTTTGTACTCTTACAACCAAACAATTTCTATTCCTCACCTTAAAAGTGTTCGAATAAATTATTTCTCAAGAAAATAGAAGAGAAAAAAAAAACTATACCAAAGAACCTTAGTCCCCCCCCCCCCCCTCCCCATAATAGTTTTGAAACATCACTTACCATCCACATCTTTTAAAAAATATCAACTACCACTCAAATGTTTACCACCATTAATCAAATAGATGCATTCCATTTAATGAATCTTGTTAGTTGCTGATGTCATCCAAAAGTGAATTTGAATTAGACCATAATGCCCTAAAGAATATGTTGAAAGACGATTTTACCCTCTCTTAGGAAGAAAGAAGAAAAAGATACCTTTCTTCTTCGATTGTCTTTGTCGATGACGATGATACTGTTCTTCTTCCTCGTTGATGACGACCTCGATCCGACTTTGAAGGTGCTGTACTCTCCATCTCTCGGCTTCTCTCCATTTGTGATTTTCCCCCAATCTAATTTTGGCACATATGTTCTTCCTTCTTTCTTGGCTTCTTGTTCAAGTGTTCCTCTCAAACTACACTACATATGCAACGGAGAGAAACAATGGTCGGGTGGGTATCTGGGGTTTACCTCACATAACTAAAAGAGTCGAATTGAGTTTCAATCTAAGTTTTAGTTTCAGATTTCAGTTTCAGATCTAAAATTTGAGTTTCAATCTAAGCTTCAGTTTTGGATTTTAGTTTCAGATCTAAAATCTAAGTTTCAATCTAAGTTTCAGTTTCAGATCTGAAATCTGAGTTTCACTTCAGATCTGAAATCTAAGTAAGGAAAAATAAAAAAACAGCCAACTAATTCCGTGTCGGACACTCCAAAGCGTTGAGGATTCCTACAACGTTTCTGGTCGTGTTTTGTTGTTTTGGGTGTCTTGTTCAATAGTTTGTGAGAGAAAAAAAAAAAAAAGAGAACAAAAGAAAAGCTTTTACATCATTGTTCCCAAAATGGGACAAGAATTTGCAGAGCTCCTCTCAGCCTATACTTCACCACCCATGGCCTCTTTTCTATTTGAAAATTTCAACT